>SNQJ01S0126374.1:0-16426 GCA_010110895.2 Picea sitchensis
TCAAAAACATCATCATCATCATCATAGAGAGGATTGTGCTGAACAAAAACTAGTTCAGAACACTTCATTGGCTATTGATTTTTTAGATCAGTCAACTCATCATTCAATAGCTGGGATAGAGCTTGAAGAAGTCTAACTTTAGCTTGCGTCACTTGCAAACACGTTAGCACTGATTGAAGATTTTTTTTGTTCAATGTCACTGTGTTGTCTTCAATGATGTTTATTAGAGTGTTCAATAACTCTAATAATTCGAGACTTCGAGCCATTTAAAAAAAAAAGGTCTCCTTGTGCAAGTAGATCCTTTTTACAATTTTGACTCAACAGAAGAAGGATTATCTGCAACTCGCTCACTTGAATTTCTCACTTGAACTTCACGCTCGCTTGCTATTCACGCTCACTTGAACTTGCCTTGCTTGAACTTCTCGTTCACTTGCTCTTCTCACTCGCTTGAATTTGTTTCTCGCTCACTTGTACTCACTCACTTGAACTTTTCTTGCTTTCTTCCAAGAAGTTGAGGATGTCGGTTACCACCGATAATGCATCCAAAACTTGATGTTTACAATGATTTGAGTTTCAATTATTCATCCTTGTCAATTACGACTCAAAATGATTCTAGGGTATCGGGCTTAGCCGAAAATGCACCTTATGACAAATTCAATTCAACTCAACTTGATTTCAAAAAAACAAGTAAACTTACAAAAGGACAATTTGCAAGTTACAATAAACCCTGATTAAGTAATCTTACAACAAACATTGTTGCAAGTTACAATTGAATTTCAAATGCTCCATGATGTGTTGATTTCAAAAACTTTGATTTGTCCACTACTTATGTGGTTGACGACTTGAATGCTTGAGAATGTTCTTTCCATAGATGTTTGATCATATGTGCTTTGATTTCTTGTACTTCACTAACGTTAATTGTGTGCTTGAATTAACTTGCTTGGAAGACCATGTGTGTATAGTCGTATGACAAATTGTAAGTGTACTTATGTCAAAACTAGACATAAAACATTACATAAAGCAACCATGAAAACATTCACCACCACACATAATGACAATGTCCTTAGACCCCCTTATTCAATTTCAGGACAGGTCTAGGATGAGATCCACCACCAAAAAATAATTTTTATTAAAAAATTTGATACATGAAAAAAAAAACATTTAACTCATGTTGTTTTCTCCTTTATTTATTTATTTATTTACAAGAGTTCTTTTCTCCTTTACAAGTACTCCTCCCTGGTATTTCTAACATGGAGCAAAAAACAATCACTTAATGATGAAAAGGTTTTCTGCTGCTTTGCTTCATCCCGCGGCTCTCTATCAATATTTCGCCTTTGATCAAGATCAAAATTTTTCCTTCGTTTGACACTGGCCTTACAGTGTTGAAAGAATATAGATCTCTCCATTTACCAGTGGGTTGTTGTCATCACTAGCACTAGATTGCACCAGATCTGTAGATCGCACTAGTTCTCATACTAGATCTAGGTTGTACAAGCATGAGGTTTGATTGCTGATACACGCAATAATTATACACCAAATCCTTCAGAACAAGCAGAGAGCAGAACAGGTATGCAGGAAAACAATGGAGCTTCATTTTATTGGTCTATACAGAGAACCATTGAAAAAACACAACCAAGGTGGTTTTGCATAACAATATAAATGTTAATGGAGCAACGAAAACTCCACTTTCTCCAATATCATATTGCTCTCTCTCCATGCACCGATTTAAAGCCTAAAAAAATACAATATGCAAATGCGATTAGAACAACACCTAAAGGAGATTTTTCCTCGATCAATTCCCCAAGGGAGATGGCATGAATAGTTGCAGTAACTAGAAGAGTGCCACTCGGATCAGAGCACAATACAAAAAGAGAACTTTTGTGAGACACTAAACTTATCAGACTCGAGCAACTTGACCGATATTCAATTTCCCGGATTTACCGAAATTTATGTGCTTTATTCTCTAGACCCCAAATATAAAGCATAAATTCTTGAACTTTGCTCATTAAAATAATTTTCGGATATTTGGTGAGATTTTACCACAATCTCTTTCTCCACGTGGATAACACTGCAATATCTGGTGAGATGAGATCTTGCTGTAACTTCCTCATCGAAGCTCGGGCCAGTTTCCATAGCATACGATCAGTGAAGAAATTTTGGATAACTGCCAGTGACCAAAATGTTGACAATAACCACGTCCAAGGGAGAAATGCATAGCAGATCATATCACATCACATAAACATAATGGCAATGGCAATGGCGATCCACTGAATGGAAATATAGATCTGCAAGAAATAGAGATCCGAAATACAGATCCGATTCAAAGAAAATGTTCGAGCAGGAGTACCAAGATTTTGTTTGATCGATTGGTGTATTCATCATTTAACACAACAACAATCAAATCCACACAGCAGCGACCTCCTCCACACAGATGCTACCTCCTTCACATTTCTGGATGGCTCCAATTTTTGTCAACACTGAATGGATGAGTTCTGCAGCGGACCGATTTCATCGAACAGTGGTAGCGATCCTTCTATGTGGCTGATAAACCTCTCGTACGCCCCTTTCAAACTCTTCAGCAGTTGCGATCATGTGCTATCTGCAATTACAAATAGAAAACAAAAAATAATCTCAAGTCTCCATGCCACGATTTCGGATCTTCAATGGGTTTTATTCCTTTTTTTTTTAAACGATTTATTCCAATCTTTTTCGCAGCAGAATCTCCAGTCAAGATCAATCTGGGCGATTCGCTGAGTGATTTGCTGCCAAAAAAAAAAGTTTTGGGAGGTAACCCAACAAAAAATTCCTTTTATCTGGGTTTCGAATCTTGTAGGTTCTGGTATAAGTTGAATCAATGATGCATTTAAGACGCTTCCATGCATCCATCAGATCTGTGTTTTCAGATTCACTATCCTTGTCTCACTGTTGCAAGCTCATCTCCCAGGAAAGCTACCATGAAATTACCAGGCGCATAAAACTAATGTTGTTCTCATTCTCGAGTCTTATTGCTTCTGGCATTGATGAAGTGTCGTTGATTCCTGTGTATTACATGCTGCTAACATGCACAGTTGAAGTCTGATTTCTGCATCCCGGTGAAGAGCCACAACAATGGGATTTGAAACATTCTTCATTTTCACATTTTTGAAACTAATATTTTGTGCATATATTCAGGTTGAGGTTACTCGGCAGATCCATAAAATCAAGCAACAATAAATATTAAGTATTTTATATGAGACTTTTACACAGAGCTGGGCGGTCTTATACAAAGAGAAGAAATATTAATTGCCAATGCTTTTTTTTAATAAATAATCCATCAAGATTTAACAACGAACATGGTGGCCAGATTTGACATAGAGTTCAAACATTAAACTTATCTCAAATTTTGTGAGATGCAATTCACTACCACGATCTGATCTCGTAATGTAGATGGTGTAGATCAACTTGCACTTTAGAAGCTGTATTTCCTTTGACATGCCAATTAGAGTAGCCATCATCCATCAACTCAGATTCCATTGCGCATCACTTCTTTAAGATTAAATGTGCTCTTCCATCATCAACTTTCAAATTGAAAAATTCTCCACCGAAAACTACCATGACCAGGCCTTTAATATCAAAGGAGATCAATTGATAAAATAGAAACAATAACAACAACATGGCGGAAAAGGATCACTAGCTAACACTTTATTATTCACTCCAATGTTACATATTTATAGTACAATGGGTGATGCCACTTCATAGAGAGATTTGATCTAGATCCTAAAATCATGCGTGATGACTAGGCTAGGCAATCTTAACTAACTCATTAGTCATCACTTGAGGATATATTACTAATATCCTAAATGAATAATACAAATATAGGTGACAATTTTGACTTAGTGATTGGTAAAGGTAAGCCATAGGCTAACAAACACGCTAGTGAGTTGGGACAAACCGACATACTGCACATTGGTTAGGCCATATCTTCTTAGATAAATGGAAGAGAAGATGGTAAAGATCAAAATTTAAAGGATGCCCAAGACAAGGTAGAAAGTCTATGTAGATAAATGAAGAACCCACAAAGAGTTTAAAGTGGGTGACCATGTGTTCTTGAAAGTAAAATCTAGACGCAGTTCCTTGAAGTTGGGAAATTGTTTTAAGTTAGTAGAACGCTACTGTGGGCCATTTGAAATCCTAGAGAGGATTGGTCCTGTTGCATATGCTTGAATTTCCCACATCCTTGTGTATTCATAATGTTTTCCACGTATCTGTTTAAAAAGTACGGACCTGATGCTAATCATATTATTGATTGGATTGTGATTCAGGTGGAGCCATAAGACAATTTTCGAGTGTGACCGGTTTACATATTGGATCAAAAAATCAAACAGCTCTGGAATCGACCCATGGAGCTGGTAAAGGTCCAATGGACTTGGTAGGGTCCTAAGGATGCAACTTGAGAGTGCAAGGATGATATACGGGTAGATTATTCCCATATTTTTGAAGAATTTTGAAATTTTGTATGTACATGTGTATATGATGCACCGAGGATAGTGCATAAATAACCTCATTGCATAAATAAGGGGGAGGGGAATGAAATGTCCCTAATACGAACCCCTTTGTAATTGTACATATAGGATGATGAGTTGTTGGTACCAATTGTAAATGTAAATGTACATATAGGCTGGTGAGCCATTGGCACCAAGTTTTGATTTTGCACGTACGTAAGTAGTGCGCATGAATTGTTATCAAAGAAAGGGTGCAAACATTTCATAGTGTTGTGCACACTTGAGTAAGTGCATGGGGATTATTTGGAAGTGCACATCAAACTGAGTTATATATGGATGTATATGTATTGAGGCCGTAAATCCTTTGTTGTTATGAGGTTGGTGAGATGGGATGCAAATAGGCCAATGCACCTATCCCTGTAAAGTATAATTATACTCAAGTCATTAATATTACCACATCGTTGCATGCAGACAAATTAGATGAAAAGATATGGGGGGATAACTCCACCGAAAAAAGGGGGAGAAGGGGCAACTTAAGTCAGAATATTTTTGTGTAATATTTCTAGAAAAAGGGTGTAAGTTAGCAGGATTTTTATTAATATTTGCGAAAAAGTGTAAGTTATGGATAATTATTTATCCTAAGTTCCCGGGGATGGGAACGAGTCACCAAGTGGCTAAAGATACTTCTGAAGGTGACAAGTGACCAACTTAAGGCATGCAATATATATTGTTGGCCTTAGTGTATTTTGAGGGAACTCATTCTTGTTGGGGGGAGTCATTCATTTTCACATGAGCAGAAACGACCAAACCATCTGTAATATACAACTATTACCTTATCTGCAGAGAAAATATTGTAAATGTTTTTTTCTGTATTGTAACTAGAGATTTTCTATCGAAGAGGCAGGTTGTCAGACCCATGAGCATTCTCTCTAGGTGAGATATTTTTTGTCGAAGAGGCGGGTTGTCAGGCCTGTGAGAATTCTCTCCAGGTGAGAGTTTTGATGGGAATTGTTCCCTAGTGAGTTGTGCATTAGTTGTAGGGCTCTGATACTTCCTGTCCGACTTGTTGCTGGAACCCTAGAAGGGAAGTGGGGAAACCAAGGAACTGTTAAGTAGGGAAGGGGCACACTTCCTTGGGTGTAACGGGGATGTGGGGAATGAGAGACTGTAGGCTAGTTGCAACATTGACACCTTGGACTAAACAATTTTGTTGAGTATCAGACCTTAGCTTGGCATTATGAACCCTTTTTTTCCTGGTAGAGTAAATCCCCAACTCACGAGTTACCTTTTTCTGAAATTTTATGAGCAACAAAGTCTATGGCTGGGAGGAATGTCTGAGTTCTGCACACAATTGGTGAATTTTCATAAAAGATAAGTGTTTTTATGTGCTTGTCTCATTTATTGTTTGCTTGATTATCTCTGTTTAACATGGGTTTAATTCTTGTATGTTGTTTCACATAAGTAATTGTTGTTATATGTATAATTTTGATTGCACATGTAAGTGTGGTGTTGAAAGTCAATATTTGTAGTCATGCATGAGTATAACAGTTGTTGTTAGTTTTCCTGTTAAGTTAACCTTATGTTAATGGTCATGAGTCTTTGTGGAGAAGTTAGAATGGCCATGCGCGCAAGGAAATACTCTGTGTGCACAAGAGGTTGGATTCGCTTGTGCGCACAGGGAAGTAGTCTGTGTGCACAAGGGAAATATAATGTTTGTGTGATGCTAGAATGGTTGCGAGTGCAATAGATATTACTCATTCAATATGGATTAAATGTGAAGTAAAGTTGTGCACTTAGTATGCTTGTGTGCACAATTGTATTGAGTTACTTCTGTTGTTATAAGTTGTGTCAAAAGATGAAATTTTGTGTGGCGTGACTCAACTTGGGGTTGAGCGCGTCACTTCAAGTATTACAATGCAAAATTATGTTATAGAGTAGAATCTATGCACTAGATTTTGGAGTAGCATTGCTAAGTAGTAAGCTGGGTAATGCTACAGTATGGTAACAAAAGCAGTTTGATAAGTAACGGGGAATCTTACATTATGGTATCAAAGCATTTTCTTAATGTAGGTAACGAGTATGTTACAGGCTCTGCAAGTTGATTCCTGCAATTTTTCACCCAGAAAGTACCAAGATAGATGAATAATTGTATGATCATCCAATCCATTTCAATTTATATTGTGCTTCTTTTAATCTTTGTCAAAAGTAACCATTAAATGTTCCTCATGCTCTTCTAGTGTTCAAGAATATATAAGACTGTCAATTAAAAACATGTGCAAAAACTTATCGAAATAATTTTAGAATACTCCATTCATCAAATGCATAAACATTGCTAGGGAATTGGTCTACCCAAAAGGTACCACCAAAAATTCATAATGTTCAAACTATGTTTTGAATGTTGTCTTTGGAATATTTACTTTCTTAATTCTCAACTATTGATATTCAGATCATAAATTAATTTTAGAAAACACTATGCCCCCTTTCATTTGATCAAAGAGATCATCAATTCGATGTAAGGGGTATTGGTTTCTAATGGTGGATTTGTTCAACTATCTGTAGCCAATGCAAACCCTCCATGACCCATCTTTCTTTTGTACAAAAATCACTAGTGCTCCCTAAGGTGATATGCTAGGTTGAATCGATCCTAAATCTAGAAGCTATTGAAGCTGCATATTTAACTCCTACAATTTTGGAGTAGCATATGATACAGAGCCTTGGAAATTGGCTCAATTCCCGGTTTAAATTCGATATTGAACTCTAACTCACGCTTAGGCGATAGTCCAGGCAAATCTTTTGAAAACACATTAGTAAATTCCAATAATAAAGGATGTTGTTCTATATCCATCAAATCTTTCTTCTTGTTCATAGCTACTACTACATACATTCGATGACATTTTCTATGACTCCTTTTCAACTATAGGGTTGAAATGAATCCTAGATATATTGTTGTCTTGGTTCTTAATAAGATTATCTTTTTCCTCAAATCATATATAAAATGAAGCATTTTGCCTTTGCGATCTAGAATTGCTTCATGGGTTTCCAACTAATCCATATAGAGGATTATATCATAATAACCCAAGGTGGTAGGATATAAAGGTACATAAGTAATACAAACCTCGAAATCAATTTCATAATCTTTTAACAATTTTCCTATCCCTTGTTTAATACCCAAAACCAATTTAACCAAGTTAAAATCAATTTGCTTGCTTGTCGTCAAACCACATCTACATAGTGCATTTGGAGAAATAAACTTTTAGTAGCTCATGGATCAATTAATAAAGAAAAATTAATTCCATTTATTTCACCTATGGTCTCTAAGACTATAGACTAATGTTCTACTTGGCGTTTGTTCACTGCAACATGAATCATATGTGATTTTCCCACATCTACCGATGTTGTCTGAATATGCTCTTGTCTAGCCTCTCTATCTCTATGTGGATAATCTCTCTAAAGATGAGGTCCTCCACACATCGAACATCCCCCATGATTAGATTGTCCCAGTGTCCTTATCCGATAAAAGTAGATACACCACTCTATTTTGTTTGTTGTGGTCGTGCACCTCCCTACTGGCTATCTATGAACTCTCGAAATAGATCTTCTTTATGCCTCTATTTTCCCTAAAAATGATATAAAACATGCACCAACTAATTGACTCTCTCTAGGCCCTCTAGTGATCAATGGTCTAAGTGATCTATGTCAATCTCCACTCAAAGCCTCCTCCTCAACAAATAATTCTCTATGAAGAACCTCATGCAAGGTGGAAGGCATCAATATACAAACTTTATATAAGGTTTCAATCCATGTATAAATTTATTTTCTTGTAAATTTTATGTCTTCAAGTGAGGGGAATATCTCAAAAGCATCATATTTTGCCACAATTCTACTTGTCTCCCTTAGTGCATTAAATTCATTATGGGAAAAAAACTCAATGCTAATTAGTGCAATGATATTTTGATTTGATGTGATAGCAACCATAAACTATTTCAAAATTAGTTCAAATTGAATGAATTTGAATACACAACCAAATTTCCACACTTTTTATAATAATGAATGCAACCTTCTCTGCAATCATGATCAAAGAACTAAATTGTACATAAAACCTTTATTTTTGTATTTTATAGAAAAAATGAAATGTACCCACCGATGACTATATACGTTTCAAATGATATATATAACATTGACTTACATACAAGCCAATCCTTTGAACAATAAATAAAATTTTTGCCCAATGATCAAATGATGCTTGAAAACTCATACCGAAGCTGTGTACAAATCCTTTCGAACGTTTTGGGCTTGCAAAACTCCAATATGTCTTCATATCAATCGGCTTAAAGTTGAAAATAAGAAGATATTTACTCATTTCCAAAACATAAACGTACTCCTAAGATGTCTTTTAACAATGTGAATTCAAAACCTTTGAAGGACAATATATATTTCGTACTTATATCATAAATATCACATTTTTGCAAACCTTTTAAGATCTAAGATTTGAGATGATTACATAAGAACTAATAAGTAGGAATAAACATGACAATGAGTGAGATCCAATTCACGGGCAATTCAGGGGCACTAGTGCCCAATTAACAAACCATAATTATCTTCATTCTAGCGAAGCACCACTATTCTAGCCAAGCACCGCTATGGTAATAAAATTGGAAGAACAAGGCATTTGACAATTCAAAAAATCCTCTACAAATGCCCACCCTTATAGATTGGTGAATCAGTTTAACTATTTTTCATCTTTGGCCAAACCTGTGAGGATGTTCCTTAAAATTTTGGCATTAATAACTTTGTATTGCTCCTTGGCTTTCACAGTTACTTTGTGAGAAAAAGAATCCATATGATATCGATATTTCTCATACAAAATCCGTAGAGTATATGTGGCAACAAGAACTAAGTAGAATAGTTCATAAGAGAATCTACACTCTGAAACATCAAAGTTGAACCTGAACTATAATAAGTGTAAGGAAAAATCAGTCTATCTATATCTATAATAGAACAATTAAAGCAAACCTGATAAAAAAATTCATTGAAGCAAAGTTTTTGTAGATAACCAAGGAGACCCAACACTTCAACCACTTGTTATACCAGAGACTCCACTATAGGCATTGGAAGATTTGAAGAAATATGAGTAGATTTAAAGTTAAAAACCATAAGATTAAGCATACTATTTTTCAACTATTTAACTTCTATTGTTTTTGAAGATGGGTGGAGTGTCCACTAAAAACATGGAATTTTTAAAACTTATACACTCTATATTTCCATAAGCTCATACAAAAACCACTACTTAATTAAAGCTTCACAAAAAAATACTGAAATAGTGATATGGGCTAAAATAAACTTTCCCAAAGAAAATCCCAGAAACGTTAGGTTCCAAAACCAAGGGAAACTAGTATTTACTATTCATATCAACTCATACACAACAAAGTAAAATTATAAAATCATGAACTAGGTCTGCACATTGGATGATGTGAAGTGTTGTGAAATTGCAAGCTCTAGGAAGAACCAAGGCCTGAGTGTGGTTGATAGACAACCCCAAGTCATTTTTTCTGGATAGAACTTGGCATAGGCAAAGCACCTTGGTAGAAACAATAATCATTGCCTGGCTTTGTCTCATTGCTTCCTGTCATAACAAAGCTTAAACATGGAGATAAGCTTGTAATAGTGTTGCAATATTCTACTCATCTCCTTCTTCGATATGAATCTAGTGATAATCATCATTCAAAACTATTTTTATAAAGTGTTTGATTACACTTAATATGTCCATGAAATCATCCATTCTTGGTAATCAAAAAATTGTATCCAATTGTGATATTGTTTAACACTCTGGAGTTTGTACACATCCTTCATAAGGAATCCTCCTTTCGTGTGATCATTGTTGGAATTGTGGATGGACTCATACTCTACTTGATCAATCATTTCGATAGTAATCACTCTCCAAGATGTTAGTTCAAATTTGCACTTTCCATTAGAATTATCATGTTTGTTGTTTGTTTCAATGTTGTTGCATACTCTACTTCATCAATCATTTCGATAGTAATCACTCTCCAAGATGTTAGTTCAAATTTGCATTTTCCATTAGAATTATCATGTTTGTTGCTTGTTTCAATGTTTTTGCACTAGGAAACAAGTCTATCTCATACATTGCTTTCCTGTTTCACAAAAATTCCTCAAATAATGTTGTGTGCACTATATCGTTTTACTTGTGCAACAATTATTCACTTCACTAGGAATAGTTTTTCTATGCCTTTTTATTTTGTATGCTTTGCCACTTTCCTTGGCACAAGAAAATAATAATCTTTACATCTTTCATTGTGCAAAAGAACTTTGTTCACAACAATGACACCTCTCTTGTAGGATTCTCACTCTTTAATGGAAGTGACTAGAATCTCCTTCCAACATTGTTGATGGTGTATGTATTGTTATTCATATAATGCATTTCACTATTACCATATTATGATGACATTCCCAACAAGAAATGACAAACATTCATGGGTATATCATCACACAAAATCTTGTTTCTAAACTCTCCTATATTATAGGACACCTTCAATTGATTTGTCTCACCATTACTGTATAATCCTTTTTGAATCATAATAATCTATATGGTTGTGAATGTCGTAGTCACTCTATACATAATTTTCTACCATCTTGATCATACCCATATTTTTAGTGCTAATATTATCAATGACAACTTTACAATAATTGCCTCTCTTATTAAATCATTTGCTTGCATTTATTTATAGAATTGATATTTATTGAAATAACAACGTACTAACATTAACATTATTGAAATGTCTATTTCATTACTATGATACTCCAATGGTGGGACTCAACTTGGTTAATGGCTATTGTAAGTTGACTCCTCCCATTTGGATGCCAACCACTAGACAATGTTATGATTACACATAGTAGTGCAATAAATACAAACTTTGATAAATAAGGAAGATTGACATTTGGTTTTGTGAATACCCAAATGGTGGGACTCAACTTGGTTAATGGATATTGTAAGTTGACTCATGCCATTTGGATGCCAACCACTGGATATTGTAAGTTGACTCATTCCATTTGGATGCCAACCACTATACAATGTTATGATTACACATAGTAGCGCAATAAATGCAAACTTTAATAAATAAGGAAGGTTGACATTTGGTTTTGTGAAGAAGTGTGATAACTTGCAAATATAGATTTACTTGGAGAGTTCCAAAAGTCTAATATCCTAGGTCAAAAGAAAAAATAATTTCAAAACTAACCATCTCAAATGTGAAGGGCCTCGAGGGATGGGGTTCAATAAAACCCATGCTCATAAAAAGGCTTAACATGCAATCAATTTTGAAAGATAAAGGATCATCATTTCACAACATAAGATGGATAGGGGCTAGTGTCCCTAATCAATGACCAACTTTTTTAGTCTATGCATAATGATCTATAGTAACACAATCATAACATAATGCATTAATGTGGTTTAGTTTGTTTATAATCATGGAGGCAATGTAACATAATCAAAGACGATGTCACCTGGAAATAACCAAAGATGATGTGAGAGGGAAATGGTTTAATTTTTATCTATAATCATAATACATAAGAATTCAAAATGCAATTATATGTTGTCATGCTCTAATGTATCTATTTCTAGCTAATTCTTATTTCTAGTTTTTAAGTTGTAGAGTTTCATCTTCTATGTTTTGGTATTTTTCATTGAATATGATAATATAAATTTGGGTGAAATGAAAATTTTCTATATATATATATATATAACGTCTAGACTACTACGTTTCTTCATCCCATATCAAAACACAAGTGGTATGAAAGGAATAAGGATGCACGCATGATTGCTTCCCAAATTATCTGCGTCTTGATTTTTCTGCCCCATTCGTTACTACTTAGATTTGTGGTTGGTGCAACATGAGAGAGAGGTTCAGTTAATATGAAGCATTGATGGATCCATTTTTTTTTAATTTGTTTTCTTCAAACAAGGAAAGGATTAAGAGTAGGAGAGCTAGCAAAGCTAGGATAGAGTTGTAGTTGTTTCTCTTTTCTTTTATCAAATCCTATATACGGGCAATTCAGAATCAACTGTATCTAGTTTCTAGTATTTTCAAATATGATTAGAGTGGAAACTTCAACTCATTCTGTCTTTCATAGCTCTTCTACCCTCCCTCACCCTCAACTTACAGATATCTTGCCAAAATTGTTGATGTTTTGGTGGCTATGGGAGCTATTAACCTCCACATGTAACCTATGACTTAGAATAGAATATTTCAGAAGTAAGTGAACCATTAAAAAAATGTGTGGAAACCCTAGAAGACAAGTCATCCTAGAAGAATAAATAATATTAGAATATTATCTTCCAGAAAGACAACTCATCTCCACAGGAAAAAGATAATCATAAAATATAATTACCAGAAAGTCAGGTCATCCCAGCTAGAAAAGTCACTAGACAAATTAATATAAACAAAGGATGTTTTAGCTCACTTGAATAACCAGTTAGTGTGCAAGTCTTGTGGAGAGATTGATGCAGGAGCATCCCTCACGACAAGCAAAACCAACGTGGAAGCAGAAGACAACTGGAAGACGTCCAACATAAGTTTTTGAATTTTTAAATTCTCTCTTGAAGCTGATGCGCCAAACTTAAATGAGATCATTCAATGAAAGCGCTTTGGAAGAAATGTAATCAGACCTCGAGCCATACGCTCTCGTCTGAGACAGACAGAGGCATTTATAGTAGTAGTTGCAGGTAGATAGAATTGAATTCTTAGATTAGATAGTTCTAGAAGAGAGAGGGAAAACCGAATATAGACACCCTCATTGTGTTGTTGTATTATTATCAATTAACAGGAATAGAAGAGAGCATAGGAGAATAGCAGGGAGATGTAGAAGAACACCCATGTACAAATCTTGAATTAATAGAAGAAATTGATTCAGATTCATGGCTGTTGTGTTATTCTCTGTGTATGTGTGTTGAATGTTCTGCTTATGAATATTACTTCCTGTTATGCATTTGTTATCATGCTGTGTGTGTATGACTTCATGTGTCGAGATTGAAGTCTGAGAGTAGGGGAAGTGAATGAGTCACAATCATTTCTCTGCTTGAGCAAGGACTCCTGCAAGGAGTGCAGTTGAGGTCGTCCGCAAGGAGTGTGTTGACAGAAGGCTCATAGAGATAGCTTTTGTTCTCATTCGTCGTGAAAGTGCAGTTAGGCACAGAGCCATGCAAGGAGTGCACAAGCTAAGGAGAGTCTCAGTCGTGAAGCTGAGAAAAAGTATTGAAGGACTGCTGCTGCAGGTGTGTGCAGGGTCAAGGGAACTTCAACACTTAGAAGTGTTTGAATATTTACCGCAAGGAGTGCGCGTAAGGGCCCTTTCTAAAGATTGAAGTTGTGGAAAAGCTCAGGAAGGATAGGCCTCTGAGTTGCTGAAGATCAGCGTAGATAAGTGTGACTTGAGTCAGGAAGAAGCGTCGCCGGTTGGCGAAGGCGCGAAGGAATCTCGTGGAGAGATACTCATTTTCATTTCGTGGAATTACATAAGGAGGAACGGACGGTCGAAATCTTCTCGGGAGATTTCGCGAGGTTCCAGGGATTGTTAGATCTTGCAGAGGTGCAAGGAGGTTACGGCGAGAAGAATTCCAAAGGGATTGAAGCTCAGGAGAAGTAGGGCCGTTGATTCCGAGTCACAGGAGCCGTAGGATCTACACGTGGTATCGTGTATCGGAGACTCATGAGTTGAAGCCCAAAGGTTGTGCAGCCAGAGCGGCGAGACCGCGAGACGCGATAAGATTAGAGCTGTTTGTTGAGGAGGACGCATGTAAGAAGATCCTCATCTCGCAAACTCGGACCTTGGAGGACCGAAAGGGAAGCCCTTTAGCTTCGCGAGTGGCGAGGTAGTGAGGAGGCTGTGAGCCGTCCATCTGGGAGGACAGGTGGCGAGAGATCAACGGATCTCGTAAACTCGGAGCTCGCAGGTTGAGAGTCCAACATTTGGGTACTCCAAGTCGCGAGGCCGCGAGGTAGCGAGAGAAGGATAGCCGTTGGATCTGTAACACGGTGGACCGTTGGATCTGAGCGAGGGGTCGTGTCTCGGGACCTCGCAAGAAAAGGCTTGAAATTTTGGCTACGGGGATTGCGAGGTTGCGAGATAGCGATATCCCGATAGCTGGAGCAGTGTGGGCCATAGCGGAGTGCAAGTGGAGTACAGGTGGCACAAAGGGACGCCGAGTCGCGAAGTGCCAAGGAGCCGAGACTCGCGCGGATGCCAAGATGCGAAGCGCCGAGGAGTCGAGGATTGTACGAACACATGGCAGAACATATGGTGGGACCGCGCATCTCAGGGATTCGAGGAACAAGAGGGTGAAAACTCGACAGTTCGACCTACGAGGTCGCGAGTAGTGAAATCCCTTGGGAGAAGTTAGCGAGTTGACTGACCATCAGATCTCGGGGATCGGAGAGCCCAACGATTAATAACGAACTCACAAAGCCGCGAGTTTCGATCCTCCGGAGGTATAGAAAGGAGGATCGAGCCGAAGAGAAGCTGTGGGTGCAGATTTCCAGATAGGGAAATAGAAGAACCTTTGAGTTATTCGGGCTGAGAAGAAGAAGGTCCTGTGAGAGCGGACGTGCCCATGGTGTGGGTGGCGCGCCTGCGTCAAGTGGTTTCAGAGCATAGAAAAGTTTCTTTGCTTTATATAGCAGAGAAAGAGAAGAATACACCATGCCGCCAAGGAGAAGAGGTAGACAATCACCCGATCCAGAGGGGGAAAGGGAATTGTCCAGAGAAAGAGAAATGTCCAGAGAAAGAGGAAGGCCAGTACAGAACCCAGACGTGGAGAGAGGAATGCGGAATCTTCGTGCCAGAATGGAGGACATGGAGATAAGACAAAGGATAAATGCTGATGCAGGAGATATCAGTGAATCCGAGGATGAAGGTGATGCTAGATATGAAGAAGAAGAAATACCAGCAGAAGATGCAGCCAATGAACGTTTAATTAAGGCTATCCCTCGGATGAGTTCGAAAACAAAGGTGGACATTCCAGCTTATGAAGGGAGTCTGGATGCAGAAGAGTTGCTAGACTGGATTAGAGATCTTGACACTTACTTCGATTATGAAGATATCGAAGATGACAAGAAGGTCAGACATGCTGTCACAAGATTAAAAGGACATGCAACATTGTGGTGGGATGAATTACAAGCTGACAGGCGTTTCCAAGGAAAGCAGAAGATTAAGAGCTGGGACAGGATGATTGCAAAGATGAAAGAAAAATTCATTCCCAGGGACTATCAAATTTCTCTGTTCAGGAGGATGCAGAACCTGATACAAAAGATGATGACAGTGAAGGAGTATAATGAGGAATTTTACAGGTTGAATATCAGAGCAGGTCATCGCGAAAAAAATGACGAAAAGGTGGCCAGGTATATGAATGGCCTGAGGTATGAAATTCAGGATGAACTAAATTTGGCAACCATCCGAACAGTGGAGGATGCTTACCAATTGGCTCTGAAAGCTGAGGAGAAGCTGAGCCGTAAAAAAATTTAGAGACGCAGAGGCATAAGTCATCCCAAAGGCAAATCCGTTGCCCAAGATAAATATCAGAAACCCAAAGATGACTGGAAGAAACCTTAGGAAAAGGTTGAAAGAGGTGGAACCTCACAGAGAAGACCATACACTGAGCAGCGAGAAGAACATACTGAGCAGAGTGGAGGATATGCTGATAATAATAGGTTTCCTCGTACCAGAGGTAGAGGAAGAGGAAGAGGTGGAGTAATCACATGCTTCACATGTGGAAAAAATGGACACAAGTCGGTTGACTGTACAGATAGAAAGAAGGATGGAGGAGAAGCTCACATTGCTGAGGCACAAAGGCGAGATGTTGAGGCAGAGTACGCTGAAGGCGGAAGATCACTAGTGATGCGAAAAGTCCTTTTGACGCCAGAGAAGGAGATGGA
>SNQJ01S0126374.1:16988-43337 GCA_010110895.2 Picea sitchensis
CTACAGCAGGAGAAGCTGCTGATAAACATGAAGAAGTCCTCATTCATGAAGACATAACTCATTTATTTGGGGTTTGTTATATCTGCAAATGAACTGAGGATGGATCCAGATAAGGTGGAGGTAATCAAGAATTGGCCATCACCAAGGAATGTATTTGAGGTGAGAAGTTTTCATGGTTTGGATAGTTTCTACCGAAAATTCATTAGGAATTTTAGTGGAATTAGTGCAACAATGATGGATACAGTGAAGAAAAGACATAAATCTTTTCACTGGACGGAAGAGGCTGAGAAGAGTTTCAATTTGTTGAAACGAAAGATTACAGAGCAACCAATTCTGGTGTTGCCAGATTTTCAGAAAACATTTCAGGTAAAATGTGATGCAAGCGGGTTTGCCATAGGAGCGGTCTTGAGCCAGGAAGACATACCGATTGCATATTTCAGCGAGAAGCTGAATGAGGCAAAAGAGAAATATTCCACATATGATAAAGAATTTTATGCTATCATACAGGCATTGAAAAAGTGGAGGCACTATTTGATACCGAAAGAATTTGTTTTATATAGTAATAACCATGCATTACAATTTGTGACTCAACAGGAAAAGCTGAATCAGAGGCATGTTAAATGGGTAGAATACATGCAGAATTTTACATTTGTAATTAAACACATTTCAGGTACTACTAACAAAGTTGCTGATGCTTTGAGCAGAAAGTGTTTGCTATTGCAGGAGTTCAAAGTCAGGACGCTAGGCTTTGATGACATGAAGGACATGTATGCAGATGATTCAGACTTTAAGGAAGCTTATGAAGCAGCTGAGAATCCAGTTCTTAGAGACATAAGTCAGTGGATAGAGTATGTGATCTAGGATGGATTGCTGTTCAAAGGCAATCAACTGTGTATTCCGAATTTCTCCATGAGGGAGAACTTGTTGAAAGAAAAGCACAGTGGAGGATTGACAGGGCATTTTGGCCATGATAAGACATTTGCAAAGCTGAGCGAGTCATACTTTTGGCCAGGGATGCGGTCAGAGGTAAAGAAGTTTGTGGACAGATGCAGGATTTTCCAGCATTCAAAAGGAAGAAAACAGAATGCAAGATTTTATCAGCCATTGCCCATACCTGATAGGCCGTGGTATGAAATTAGCATGGATTTCGTGTTAGGATTGCCGAGGACACAAAGAGGTGTTGATTCAATCTTTGTGGTAGTTGACAGGTTTTCTAAAATGGCACATTTTATTCCATGCCAGAAGACCAGCGATGCGACCCACATCGCAAATTTGTTTTTCAAAGAAATTGTTCGACTCCATGGATTGCCGAAAAGCATAGTTTCAGATAGAGACACAAAATTCATAGGGCATTTCTGGAGAAAATTGTGGAAGAAGTTGGGGACTAATATGATGTTTAATTCTACTTATCATCCTCATACGGATGGACAGACATAAGTGGTCAACAGAAGTCTGGGAGACTTGTTGAGGAGCTTGGTGACAGAGCACCATAACAGTTGGGATAACATATTACCACAGGCGGAATTCACTTACAATGATTCAGTAAACAGGAGCACAGGGAAAAGTCCATTCCAGATTGTCTATGGGAGGCAGCCAAGAGGGGTTTCTGAATTGAGGGATTCAGAATAGACTGATACTAGCAGTGCTAGTGCAGGAGAATTTGCTGAGGCAATGAAATAACTTCACAGCAGGGTGAAGCAGCGACTGATAGATTCAAGTCAGGAGTACAAACGCAGAGCAGATCAGTATCGGAGACAAATTCAGTTTGAAGTTGATGATCTGGTTCTGGCGCATTTGAGGAAGGAAAGGTTCCCGAGAGGAACATACAACAAGCTGAAGATGAATAAAATTGGGCCATGCAAGGTCTTGAAGAAATTCGGAGAGAATGCTTATGAAATTGAGTTACCAGGTGGGATCGGAATTTCTCCGATATTTAATGTTTCAGATTTATATCCATATAAAGCTGATGATGCAGGAGAAAAAAATGATAATCAACCAGAAGTCCAGTGGCAGAAGCAGATGACAGTTGCAAAGAAGCCACAGATGGAGCAGATATTGAATAAAAGAGTGGGCAAGAAGACCAGAAGGAAAGAATATTTTGAATATTTGGTCAAATGGAAGGGTCATCCAGTTGAAGATGCCAGCTGGGAGACTGAAGTAGGGATTCAGAAGCATGGACATACCATGCAGGAGCTCATGGACAGGAGCCCATGCAAATTTTCAAGTGAGGGAGTATGATGCAGGAGCATCCCTCACGACAAGCAAAACCAACGTGGAAGCAGAAGACAGTTGGAAGATGCCCAACGCAATTTTTTGAATTTTTAAATTCTCTCTTGAAGCTGACGCGCCAAACTTAAATGAGATTATTTAATGAAATCACTTTGGAAGAAATGTAATCAGACCTCGATCCATACGCTCTCGTCTGAGACAGACAGAGGCATTTATAGTAGTAGTTGCAGGTAGATAGAATTGAATTCTTAGATTAGATAGTTCTAGAAGAGAGAGGGAAAACCGAATATAGACACCCTCATTGTGTTGTTGTATTATTATCAATTAACAGGAATAGAAGAGAGCATAGGAGAATAGTAGGGAGCTGTAGAAGAACACCCATGTACATATCTTGAATTAATAGAAGAAATTGATTCAAATTCATGGCTGTTGTGTTATTCTCTGTGTATGTGTGTTGAATGTTCTGCTTATGAATATTACTTCCTGTTATGAATTTGTTATCATGCTGTGTGTGTATGAATTCATGTGTCGATATTGAAGTCTGAGAGTAGGGGAAGTGAATGAGTCACAATCGTTTCTCTGCTTGAGCAAGGACTCCTGCAAGGAGTGCAGTTGAGGTCGTCTGCAAGGAGTGCGTTGACAGAAGGCTCAAAGAGATAGTTTTTGTTCTCATTCGTCGTGAAAGTGCAGTTAGGCACAGAGTTGTGCAAGGAGTGCACAGGCTAAGGAGAGTCTCAGTCATGAAGCTGAGAAGAAGTACTGAAGGACTGCTGCTGCAGGTGTGCACAGGGTCAAGGGAACTTCAACACTTAGAAGTGTTTGAAGATTTACCACAAGGAGTGCGCGTAAGGGCCCTTTCTTGCTAAGTATGGCCCTTTCTTGAAGATTCTCTTGGTGACATTCTTGGTTATTCTCTTGGGGACATTCTTGGTGATACTCTTGGTGATATTATTGCTAAGTATGGCACAAGTTTGAGAGATTAGTGCAGTTGCAACTATTGCAGTTGTGTATGGTAATTTTTTTGTGGACATGGAGACTCTCTCTTGTGTGCTACCCTTGGAGAAGGAACACTCTACTTGTCTTGAGTTGTTGTTGCAGTTAGCAACTAGGGTTTATCTATTGGTTCTGGAGTAGGCTTGCCAGAATTATTCTAAGTAAAGGTTAGTGTTCTCGGAGGTGACATACATGAATGCCTATGGTTGGGTGAAATTGATGTGACATTATCTATGGTTAAAATGAGCATACCAAAATTTCAACATGGAATCAGAGTTGGTTTCCTTCGTAACAATCTATCCACTAGAAGCAAGATCCTTAGTTTCCCCCATTTTCAAGCTCATTGAGCACATACTGAACTCACTAAGAAGGTCACCTAAGTAGGGAACATCTCTTCCCTAGATCAAATCTGAAAATTTCTAAAGTTGAGAAATTAGGGTTTCCTCATAGAACCCTAGGTCTGCAGTACCAGTTGCAGTTGCAGTGCCAGTTCCTTCGTGCCAATTGCAACACCAGTTGTAATGAAAATTTTATGTGAAGTGTTGGGACTATAATTTGGTTGTCCTAGTGCACATTACCCTAGCGCATCTCCAACTACCTTTAGATTACAATTTGGAGCACCTTTGAAGTTTTAAGGTTCGCCATTGCTTGCCGCCGCTGCTGGATGGTGCCACTTCCTGCTGATGCTGCCTGAGGTATGTAATTATATATATGTATTTAAAGGGTATCACTATTTTGAGTGTCATTTCAGGAGAAGGGATCTCTTACAATCGTATATCTAGAGGGATCTCAGATCCAACACATTCATAGGAACAATGCACTCCAGGTTTAATTGTTTTCATATGCCTCTAGCTGTTATGGAATTATTGTAATATATGAATATCTAGTTGTATTTTGATCTATTGAAATTATGATTATCATAGTAACCTTTTTTCAAAGTTAAAGTTATAAGTTGACTCTAGTCAACGTATTAGATTGATTAAGGTTGAGATTTTTAGAGTTGATTTGCATTATATTCTCTAACTCATATTTTTGTCAAGAAAGCATATTGTCTTAAGTATAGGGGGTAGGTTGAAGAGAATACTTGTCATCTTGAGTGAAGGAGACTCGGAAGAAAATCACAACACTCTTTCTTGAAGAGTGTTGTTCCTATTTATTATTATTGTATTTTTATTTTGGCTCTTGTTCCAGGCAGGTAAAAAAGCAATAGCTCTGAGAAGGAGCTATTGTGATTATTGTTCTCATTATTTTTTTTATTATATTAGTATTATTATTGTCTACTATTTTCCCCTTTGTTGTCCTTGTTCGGGGAAGGTCACGGGTGATAACTGTGAGGGGAGCTATAGTGATGGTTGCAGGAGGAAACATATTAGATGGTCTCTAGTTTGAGACATGGAGAAGACTATCCCTATAAGAGGTTGTATACATGACCGTATATATCCATGTATTGAAGAAGAAGAAGAAAAAGAAGGATACTTTTGTGGGATATTGAGTATCTCAAATGAATATTGATTGCAAGGATCAGAAGGCTCCAAGTATAAGCGAACAAATCCCTCTAGTGCAATTGATCACTCCTCAGATAAGGAAGAGTTAGTAGAGCCATAAGGACCTACCTAGAATTGTTGCATTAACCAAGAAGAGACTAGTGTGGTCCCATGAAACTTTGCAGGATGCAACATTGATGAGTCGTATCATGGGAGAAGATGGTTCCGAAGATTACACAGACTCAGAGGGAGTTAAGCTTCATAAGGAGAATGGAGACTCAAAGATTTTCAAATTTAGATGGAAGAGAGAGACATATTCCAAGATTGACAAACATATGCCATGGGTTGGTAGGGCTAGATCGAATCTTCAGAGGCTTCGAGGAGATATGAATATCTTATGGGAAGATTCCCTTACTTCAGTAGAATTTTCTACAGTGACCAAGGAGGAAGCCAGTCAAAATGACTAAAATATATATCTTTTCCTTGGTTCCAAGACCAGAAGGGAAGTCAATAATGACTTCCAAGTTGATCTACAAGATCAAGCATGTTGCAGATAAATAGCCTATAGATGTACAAAGCCTGATTTGTGTCCAGAGGATTTTCCCAGCAAGAGGGAGAAGACGATGACAAGATACTTTATCTATTATATTTCTACCAATGAATAAGTAGCAAATATGTTGACCAAGCCTCTATCAGGGACAAGCTTGGTGTGGTCCAGAAATATTTCCCCTTGTGAGAGGGAGTGATGTGTTCTCTAGTAGGGGGAAGTGATTTATTCCCCAGTAGAGAGAAGTGATTTTATCCCTATTAGTGGGATCTACCCCAGTGTAGGTTGGTATGCTACTCCAACATAGGTTGGTATGTTACCCCATCGCAGGTTGGTATGCTACTCCAATGAAGGCTGGTATGTTACCCCAACGCAGGTTGGTATGCTACTCCAACGCATGATGGTATGTTACCCCAATGCATGTTGGTATGCTACTCCAACGCAGGTTGGTATGTTACCCCAACACAGGTTGGTACGCTACTCCAACGTAGGTTGGTATGTTACCCCAACGCAGGTTGGTATACTACTCCAACAAATGTTGGTACACTACTTCATTGAAAGTGAAAAACCTCTTATGATGTATGGATTCGTGAAATTCAATAAGACAATGGCCGAGGTGTGCAGAAGCACATAAGCAATGATGATGATCATTCCAAGAGGAATGCCTTCCTCATTAAGAGGGAGTGTTAAATTTTTGAGTCAGATTATGTGAGTTGGCGAGTTACTAGTTTTGTATGAACTAGATGCCGACCTGTAGTGTCAAAAATGATTCCCAGTTAAAGTGTCAACCAATAGCATCGAAGGTTACTAGTTGGAGGGCCAATCAGTAGTGTTGGAGGTGTTTTCCAGCTAGATGGATAATGTGCGACTATGATGGTGATACTTGTTACATGATCTATTTGATCATATGATAGCCTGTGTGGCTATGGTGATGCTACCTATAGACTAGTCTGCAAGAACATGTGAGTCTTTCCCATTCCATATGATATGGATGGATGTGTTTGAGACCAATAAATGAAGAGCATATTAGTAATACCTCCCTAGCTAAGAGGGAGTGTTGATGTTTTGGTAGCTACGGGAGGTATTAACCTCCACGTGTAACCTATGACTTAGAATAGAATATTCCGGAAGAAAGTGAACCATTAAACAAATGTGTGGAAACCCTAGAAGACAAGCCATCCTAGTAGAATAAATAATATTAGAATATTATCTTTCAGAAAGACAAGTCGGCTCCACAGGAAAAAGATAAAAAAAATATAATTACCAAAAAGTCAGGTCGTCCCAACTAGAAATGTCACTGGACAGATTAATATAAATAGAGGACGTTTTAGCTCATTTGAATAACCAGTTAGTGTGCAAGTCTTGTGGAGAGTTGCAGTTGCAGCTACAACTGCAACTGGAAGGAGGAATAAGGGCCCATGGTCATTGTTGACACCTAAAAACAAAAGCGCAACATGAGATCCCTTCCTGCAAATATGTTGCAACACATTTATATGTACATATTATTAATACTAAATAGGCGGAACCCCTTTAGAACAATAATAAAATGAAATGACTCCTCTTGTTAAGATCTCAAAGCTTCGCTTATTATTGCATTACAAGAATAATTTCACAATTGGGAACAAAAGAAAAACTCTGGTTCTAATTGCAATTTATGGATGATTGGTTTGTAATTTGATTTGAAAATAAATGTTTATGTCATTAAACATTCTTTCCCTTGCTACATCTATACTTTAACACTAAGCGTGAATTGCACGCAAACTTATGTTATACAAAGGGTCATCATATGGTATGGGATTTCTTTGGAAAATTATATATGTTGTGGATCCTTGTGTTGGTTTTGGAATCGACTTTAGATATTATAAGTTCATATAGTAACTTTGCCAACACAATGGACATATGTGTAAAGGGTTGATGGAAGCTAACACTCTTCATTATGCTATGGTTTATGAAATTTAATAATGGGATATGGGAAGGGATGTTTATTTATTGCATGTCGTTCTTACCCTATCTCGAGGATGCCACCTTTACTATGTTTTTAGTATTTGTTGTGGGTGCTCTGGTAAATAGAAACTCCACCGTTTTTGGCCCTTGAAGGAGTTGCATTTTGTGGTTTCTTTAGCATTACTCTTATAGGTATGAAAATTTTATCTCTTCATTCATTAAATTGAAACTCTGTTTGAGTTAAAATCATTTTGTTGGCTGTAGGATTTTGCATACAAAATGTATTTGTTCTCCAAAGTTTACAACATTTATTTTAAAACACTTCGGTTGTGCAGAATTACATTTCAATTTGGGTTTTCCTTGTTTTTACTTTTGGTAATTTGAGCAACTCGAACAAAAAATATAGCTCAACTCTATGTTTGGGTTAAGGTATGAATTATGTTGTGCCTGCAGAAAATGTGGTATTTATGTTGTTGATACAAAATCTACGGTGTATTGTTTGCATTCTAGCTGTGAAAAATACAATGTGATCGTATTTCCTTTACTGTTGGCAAAGGTTTTTACAAAAATTAAGTTTGTGTTCTCTTAGATTCTATGACTAATTTCTAAAATATTCTCTTTCTCTATAAAAGAAAAGGACAATGAAGGTTTCGTATATTACCCTAGTCAGAACTGGACCTTGGAAAAATTGTATGTGGTAAATGTTGTTGCCTTGGAAATTTGCCAAGAAACTATTTTTGGGAAGGAATTATTATCGCCGTGCTTATGGATGCACTGCAAACCTCACACATATTCTATTTCATTCTCAACCTTGTTTCCCATTGAATTCGAACATGTAAATAATTTGAAGTCTTGTTTCTTGCCCCAATAGTCATAACATGCATTCGAAACCACAAAATCGTGGGCTCACTTTGTTATTTATCCATGAGGAATTCGGTTGACTTCCAAAGTTAATATGAGTTGTTGATTATTAAACTCACACCGCGGTTTTCAAGCCACTTTGGTTTCACTGCTAATGATTTGAGGTTATAATGAAAATTTTGATGCACCGTCGAAAGGTCCTTGTGATTCCTTTCAATCTTTCATGCCGATTTAAAATATTTTAGTTATAATTATTGCCAAGCCAAAATGATTTGTTATTAGTCTCCTACAGATCGATTTACCATTTTAAAATAACATCTATGGTTTTGAAAAAAGAAAAGAAAGATTACAAAAGTTGGCAGTTCTGGATTTTCCCTCAAATTTGATATTAAATAGTTTAAAGGTCGTAGTTCATGGATGTTGTATGATGAAGTGTTATAAAAGAAATGGTTGTGGCTCAAATAAGATTTGGTTAAGGGGATTCTTTCTTTCTAAATCAACTTGGCTGATAGTGGTAAAATGTTTCCAACAAAGAATATTATTATGAACTAAAGAATTAATGAATGATATTTTATTTAATGGAACAATAACCATCTTATTCCCGTCCATGACATCACTTTTCACTCATTATATGCCCATGATTTTCCCAATAACATTTAATTCACTTCCCTGTTCTGTTATTATAAATTCATTCAAAGGATTTGGATGATGATTTGAGTGAAGGTTTAAATATGAAGGCATTATTTATAAGGGAAAGGCTCTCCATTTTGCTTGAACAATATCCATTTGTTCTTTCCCGTCATGATATCATTTTTCATTCTATACAAAGCACCCCATCTTCCCAATAACCTTTTAATTCCCTGTTCATTTGCAATTAATTATTAAATTCAGTATTTGGCAAATTGTGTCAATGGATGGATTACATATGCTTTTGTTGTGAATAATAGAGCAAACATCTTGATTTAATTTAGGTAGAGTATTAGTGAATGGATTGTTAAAAGTTTTTGTATTATGATTGAAATATTGCTTCAAGATGCATTTTTTTAGTAGGGGCAACAATGACATAGGTGCAAATAGAGGTAGAGGAAACAATTGGCAAAGAGGCCATAGAAGGCCACGATTCCTAATACATTTTGACATTGATCCGCAAGAACTAAATCAACTTTTTCAAGATGGGTTCTTCAACCTAGTTGGCCAAGGGATTCTCCAACCCCGAACTGAGAGGCCTTCCTTCTAGCCACATCAAAGCTTCTCTGGTATCTGTGTTCCCCCTCACGTTTCTATGCATCTAGAACCACCTGCCAATGATGTTTTGCAAGAGATCATCCATCAACCTATTGCACATCATAATGGTTGGCCTACAATATCATTTCCATTGTCTCCTCCTCCACCGCCATTCAATCCAAATTCCCAAGATGATCGCATTGCTTCACCAACCCAGTGCTCACATGAAATAAAAAGGCTCAAAACCACCATGCTTGAACCAGAGATTGATAAAGGGAAAAAGGTGTCCAATTCTCCTAACTCTTCCAAAACTTCCTCTGAATCAGTGTCCTCCAATCTTCACCTCAAAGACAATTGCTCTCATGTCATCAACGAAATCCATCCTCAAGGTTCCAATCAGCCTAAGGCTACAATAGAAGGCAAAGCAACATGAAGATCATAAGAGGGTAATAGTGAAAAGAGGAAAACCACCTCTCATAGAAAATATGGATTTTGATGTTGTTATTGGTATGGAAATAGACTGTTTTTTTGGACAACAAGCATATATTTAGACATAATATTTTGGACGTGGATATTATCCTATTTTTGGTCAACAATCATGTTTTATTTTTCTTAATAATAAAATGTTTGACTATTTATATGAATGGGAGTTACAAGGAAAATGCTGGAGCATATCTTGGGTTATTATATTTCACATTATGCTGATTATTGGAGTCAATAGAAAGAGAGTAACAAGGAGTCATATTTTGTTAAAATTTGACAAAGGGATTAGGAGTCCCACCTATTTAGTTATTATTTTAGAGACCCATATTTTTTTGTTATTATCTATTTTTCTCAAACCATTTGTCTGTTATTATCTAGGTAGTTGAACTACCATAAGTTTTTTGAAGAAGAATAAAAGCTCAATCAAATGAAGAGACAAAAGGAGGAGAGAACAGAGGGAGAACTTCTGATATAAGGTCTTCTCTATACTTGTGAGATACTTATTTTTATTCATTCATCATGAGTTTACTAGAAAGCTAAACCATCTTGGTGACAACATAGTCTTATTGAAGGAAGCATGATTCAAAACTGAATCATATCTTTTAACAACTTGTTTCTAAAGGTTATGATCTTTCTTGGAAGTTTGTGTGTTCTTGTTTGTTTATGGATTAGATTTCATGACTGATAAAGGATATTTTGCAGAGTCAAGTGACACCACTTTTATGGCAAGCTAATCCAGATCTTTAGCTTCAGGTTTTTTTTTTGTCAGAGTCTTTTTGTATGGTGTTCGTTGGAGACTTCTAAATCTGACTTTGGTCCCACCCTCATAGGGGTTTGTAAAGATAATTTTTCTTTGTATCTCAAAATGAAATTAATATAAAAATCAAATCTTTGATTTCAGTTTCACATGCGTATCTTAATGATATTGTTCATACTTTATTTTTATTCTCGTCTCTTTTCCTGTGTTACATATAATATATAAAATCAGCCTTAGTCCCTACTACATATTATTTATGGATTAAGAGATTGTTTTGGATTAAAGGATAAAAACTCCGGGTGACATTCCCAACTATCTTTCCTTATCTTGACAAGACATGAAAATTCTTGAGTAAGGTTCTTCATACCTTTTCCTCAACATTTATTTGGCGACCATACTAGAGATATCTTTCTATATCTCTTTGGTTGATTGTATCACAATTGTATTTTATTTTTCTATTTTCCTTATTTTTTTCATGACAGTACCTGTTGCGAGACAACCTGATATTGAAAACGGTCTTGATGACCAAACCAACATTACATTAACCTTATTCAACACTATTTTAGAAACTGCTTATACTCGGGTTGAACTTGAACGCTCTTGGGAAGTAATTGAAAGGGACATAAATATTCGTGAACGTTGGGAAGACAGGCAAAGGAAACCCATAAATCAACAATAACCTTTTCTCTTACATGTTTAATCTTTTTTGTTTCATGCCCTCTAATTCTCGTATCTCTCTCTCGAAGAGGATTGTCCTCTGAAGTTACTCCTATTTCTGAAATAGGGAGAAGAAAGTTTGTTTTACAAACACAACAAAGTGCTCTTAGGTGAACCCTATCTGATTCTTCCAGTTCATCTTCATCACCCATACCTTTCACCTTCAATATGACATCCTCGAGTAGTGGTTGTGGCACCAGAGGTTCCTCCTCCTCACAACCTTCCGCTTCATCTATGATTGGTAGTATCTATAGTCATCAAATCCCTATTCAATCTACTACCAATCCTGCCAAGGTCATTAAGAAATATGGGCTTTTCCAATTTGAGGAAGATGATACAACCACCCCCTGGCACATGCCTTCTCGCTTGAATCTTGCACTAACCACCCAACCATTACCAAAATTCAAATATCATTTAACTAGGTTCTCAAGAAATGGTACTATTACCACAAATGAACACCTGGTAGCATTTTCTAATGCTTGTCATAACATAGGGGCTAACGATAATGATACTTGCATGAGTTTATTTGTCAATTCTCTTGAAGGGAAAGCTACAACAATTTTTTTTGATCTCCTGTCCAAAATCCTTTCAACTTGGGAAGAATTGGTCTATTGGTTTAAGTCCACTTATGGACAGCCCAAGAGTCTAGCTGATCAGTTAAGGGAATACAAAAACACTGCCTATAAAGATGGTGAAACCATTAAGTATTTTAACCTTCATTTCACCAAGCTATACAATCAAATTCTCAAATTAATCCATCCTCAAAATCAAGCTGCATTCATGCATTACTATAATGCTTTACCTTCTCCTTATCGTCATAGACTTGAATAAAAGGCTATTGACAATCTCGATTTATCCCTTCAAATTTCCTTAGAATATCAAGAGCAAATTGAAAGAATGGGTCTTTCTAAAGGAGACTTGGTCAAGCAAACAAACATGTCTACCATTCTACAACTCATGCAAGATATGAATAATAGGATGATAACTTACGAACGAAAGGGAATTTCCTCTTCCTCTTCCCCTGAGGCTTCTTCCTCTTCCCTAGCACCTCTTAGAAATAGTAATGAGAACACTTTTCAAACAAAGGCCATAATGACTCGTACTTGGTGTAAATTTTGTGAAGAAAATCATGATTAAAACACCTGTGAATTTAAAAGAAAGGTTAGGGATAAGATCTTTGGCAAAAGGCTCGATACCACGATCGTTGTTTTAGATTGGGCCGAACCACAGGATGTTATGGTAGTCAATACCAAGAATAAATATTACACTTCCAAGAGAAAAATTGATCTTCCCCACACTTATTCCACCCCAAGCTCATCTTATGAAAATGATGATGCACAAACTGTCAGAGATTCAAGTGATCAAGGAGTATCTTCTCCTCTTCCTTCTTCTAAGTACAATATCCTTAACCAATTGGCTAATATCAAAGCTGATGCTACCCTTTTGGACATGGTTTCTGTCCCAGAACAACAGAAGCATCTTAAGAACTTTATGGAAGGTAAGTTTTCCACCATAGACAATCTATTTGAAGAGTCGAAGGAAGAGGATTCAATTGTAAATAGGATAGGTGTAAATAACTTTAGTAACCCTGTAAAAAAATCCCCTTTCTATATCTTAGTAAAAATGATGGATAAAATAACTCATTGTTGCCTAATTGATGACAGATCTGGTCCAAGTGTAATGTCTAAACTTATCATGGAAGAGCTTGGCTTATCTTGTACCAATGAAAATTCTAGAATCATGCTCTCTTATAATAATTTACAACAATCAACTATAGGTGAAATCAAGGATGTAATCCTATTTTTGTGTGCACATCCCTAGATAAGTACAACTCTCAATATCCAAGTAATTGACATGCCAATGAGTAATTACTCAATTATTTTGAGAAGAGATTGGAAAGCCTTAACTAGTGGATACCTTTCACTTGATGGCACACATTTGTTTGTCCCTCGAAACAGAGAGAACATTATAGTTATTAGGGAAGGAAGAATTTAACCTTATATAGAGAGTGTCCCTCAACCCAATGTAAAGTATCTCGAAGAAGATTTAGGGGTGTACTCTATATTTTCCAATGAAGGTGATACTATAATTGAACCAACTGATTTTGATGATGACATGTGGCACATGAATTTCAATGGCTCATGTTCTAACGAAGGTAATGGAGTCGACATCATTCTATATTACCCTATAGGAAAAATTCACAATTTCTCTTATAGGTTGGAATTTGATTGTACAAACAATGTTGCTGAGTTTGAGGCCCTATTGTTGGGAATTGAAAATGCATATAACCTTGGTTGTGGCCACCTCATAGTCTTTGGTGATTCTAAACTTGTTGTGAACCTTGCACGGAAGATTTATGTACCAAACAATAAGTTACTTAAGCGTTATACCCAAGTTGTTTGGATGTTGATTTCAAATCTGTTATCATTTAACATCACTCATGTTAAAAGCAAACTTAATTCAATGGATGATAGATTAGTTTTTTTTGCAGCTTCACCTACTCAACAAATTTTACCTCAAAGACCCAATTGTACGTTCCAATCTTTATACCGTCCTCACCTTCCCGAAATAGTAGAATCATGGCAAGTTTTCCCTAGTGATGAAGGCATTTTCACTTTCATACAAAATGAATCACTTAAGCCCAAATAAATCATCTTTGTTGAAGATGACAAATTTCCTAAAGGATTGACTCCTCTCAAAAGTTTATTTTCGTCAAGTGATGTAGGAAAAAAAGAAACACATAAAGAGGAGGAGTCGAAAATGAAAGTTGGTGATACCGTTTCCTTGAATATTGGGACATAATAATATCCAAAGATCATTAAATTAGGTGTCCAATGTTCCGATGAAGAGAAATATAAATTCATAGAATTACTCCATCAGTTTCAAGATGTTTTTTCTTGGTCATACGAGGATCTTCGTGGTTTTGATCCTGCTCTCATAGAACATGCCATTCCTATAAAGGAAGGGGAAAAACCATTTAGGCCAAGGCAAAGACCTATTAATCATGTGCCTGAAGCCACTATTAGGAAAGAATTGGAAAATTGTTGAAATCTAATATAATCTTTCCAGTAAATTATTCTGAATGGGTTTCAAATCTGGTCCTTGTTCGAAAAACTACCAGTGATATCAGATTATGTGTCAATTTCTGCTCATTAAACATGGCAAGTATCAAAGACCATTTTTTGCTTCCTAATATGGAGTTGATTTTAAAACAGGTTGCATGGTCTCAAATGATGTCCTTACTTGACAATTTTTCTGGATATAATCAAATCAAGGTAAAAAGGACTGATAGATATAAAACCATATTTACCACATGCCGGGGCATATTTTCTTATGAACACATGCCATTTGGTTTATCTAAGGCATGCTAAACCTTTCAAAGAGTTACACAAATATATTTTTACGATCTAATTAGTAATATTATCCAAGTTTATCTTGATGATTTGATTGTTTATTCTAAAAACCAATTGGATAATTTCGGTCATCTTAGAAAAGTTCTCACGCGCTGCAGAAAATTTGGTGTTTCTATGAATCCTTCCAAGTATATTTTCGGTGTCACGAAGGGTAAGATTCTCGGTCACATTGTTTCCAATTCAAGGATAAATATAGATCCTGAGAGGATTACTACCATTCTAAACCTCCCTGCCCCCACCTCCAAGAAAGAAGTTCAAGATTTCACACTAATTATTAAATTTGTTCATAAATTTGTTCCTGATTTTGTTGTCATGGTTAAACCCATCCATAATATTTTGAAGCAAGATCATTCTTTTTCTTGTACATATTATGTAGAGAATGCTTTCCTCGGGATTAAGAAGGATATTAGTTCTGCACCGGTTTTGGTGAAACTGAATTTTGAGAAATATTTTATAGTATATACCAATGCCATTGAGGAAGCAATTTATGCTATCCTCTTGCAATGTGATGAGTAGAACAATGAAAAAACCATATATTACACGAGTCAAAGTCTATTAGATGGCGAGGTCAAATATTCTTATATTGAGAAACATGCTTTCGCTCTTGTCAAAGCTATAGAAAAATTTCTCCATTTTATTTTGGGAAAACATACGCATGTAAAAGTCCCTTTGCTTGCTGTCAAGTTTCTATTTTCACAAACTTATATTCCAGGAAAACTTGCACATTGGCTTGCAAAAATTTAGGAGCATGATTTGAAAATCATCACTTCAAAGACAATGAAGGGCCGAGACTTATCCCTTCACTTAGCTCAACATGCTGAGCCAATTGAAGAACTAGACAATCAAGATAGCCTTCTTTCAACACTATTTTATATTGAAAATCAAAATCTCTCTATATCTGAGCATCCTTGGTATAAAAACATGGTGTATTATTTGCAGTTTCAAAGGTGCCTAGATAAGGTGGATCCTCATCAGAGAAGGAGACTCCACCTTGAAGCTTCTAATTACATCATTTTAGGGGACTCCTTGTTTAGAAGATTTGCTGATGGTTTGCTACTGCGATGTGTAAATGATGAAGAAGCAAAAATTATTACACGAAGTACATGGATCATCAACATCTATCATCCATATTGGTGGTAATTTTTCTTCTAATGCTAATTATTTTAATATCATAAGAAATGGTTATTACTGGCCTTTGATCTTTCATGATTCTTATAAATTTTCAAGGTCCTATGATAAATTCCAAAAATTCATTGGTAAAGCACGTCTTTCTTCCATGCCTTTACAACCTGTCCTTCTGTATTTTCCTTTTTCTAAGTGGGGTCTAGAATTTATTGGTCCAATCAATCCTTCATCCTCTGCAGGACATATATTTATTTTTATAGCCACTGATTACTTTACTAAGTGGACCAAGGTTGTCCCTCTTAGACATGCACAAGATGAACAAGTAATTTATTTTCTAGAGTCTAATATCTTTTCTAGATTTGGCCTTCCACTAGAAATCATTACAGAAAATGGTCCATCCTTCATTTCAACAAAATTGACTCAATTTCTGACTAAACTAGGTGTCAAGCATTTCACTTCATCTTCTTATTATCATCAGGGAAACGGACAAGCAAAGTCTACTAATAAAAACCTGGTCAAAATTATAAAGAGAATCATAGAAGACAAACCTCGCCAGTGGCACACACATCTAAATTATGCTCTTTCGGCAAACCATACTACCACCAAAGAAAATATGCTTTATTCCTTTCTAGCTCATATATGGCCAAGAGGCTATTCTTCCTATTGAATTGGAACTTTCTTCCTTATGGTTGATGTTACACACTGAAGAATTAAATTCTTCTGATGTTTCTCAAAGGATAAATACACTACTAGCCTTGGAATAACAAAGAAAAATTTCCTTGGAAAATCTCAAAAGGAGGCAACAGACAATACATAAGTATTTTAACAAAAGAGAAAAGACCAGTGGATTTAAAATTGATGACAAGGTCTTATTGTGGGATTCATCCCATGATGAGAGAGGGAGACATTTTAAATTCCAAAAGTTATGGCTAGGTCCTTTCAAAATTGCTTTTATCCTCTACACAAATTCATATCTTCTTAAATACATGAATGAGCGATTGTTTTCTTACAGTACCAATGGTTCCCACTTGAAGTATTATGTGGAACCATCTTGACCACTGGTTCTATTTTTGTGTAAATATGATTGTTGTATATATTTTTGTCTTATGTTTTTTTTTGTCACTTTGGTTTATTGAGTTTTATTTTCTATTGTTTGTTTTGCATAGTCATTAGAAATAAATTTTGGAACAATTTTTCCATAATGATGTCATTTTGTAAGTATTGTTGATCCATAAAAACAAGATAAACATAGATGCTACGATATCTTCTTTTTGAGACACTGACGGAATAGATTTTTGCTTTCAATATTGTTGTAGTATAGTTGGTTTTGTTTTCTTCCTGGTTTCTACTAGCCCTTTTCTTCCCTCCATTCTGAGATCTAGGAGCATATTGGAAGCATTCTCCTTGAAGTTTCAAGAATTTTTTTTCATTAGTTATGAACCTTGCTGATTGTTATGCATACATGACCACTTCCCCTCGTACATCTCACTTCCCATAAGTTATTCCCTGAAATCCCATCTCATATTTTCCCTTAAAACATCATTTTCCCCCTGTTGCATAACTATTTTCTAAGCAATTTCAATCACCTACTTCTACCTGTCTACATATCCTAACATTCTGAGTTCTAAATTTGTTGAGAACAGATTTCCCTGTGGAGTCGCCAATTTGTTAACGCCTAAAAAAAACCACAACATGAGATCCCTTCCTGCAAATAAGTTGCAACACATTTATACATACATATTATTAATACTAAATAGGTGGGACCCCTTTAGAACAATAATAAAAGGAAATGACTCCTTGTTAAGATCTCAAAGCTTCGTTTATTATTGCATTTCAAGAATAATTTCACAATTGGGAACAAAAGAAAAACTCTGGTTCTAATTGAAATTTATGGATGATTGGTTTGTAATTTGATTTGAAAAGAAATGTTTATGTCGTTAAACATTCTTGCCCTTTCTACATCTAGAATTTAATAGTAAGTGAAAATTACACACAAACTTATGTTATACAATGGGTCATCATATGGTATGGGATTTCTTTGGAAAATTATATATGTTAGGGATCCTTGTGTTGGTTTTGGAATCGAATTTTGATATTAGAAGTTCATATAGTGACTTTGCCAAAATAGTGGACATATGTGTAAAGGGTTGATGGAAGCTAGCACGCTTCATTATGCTATGGTTGATGACATTTAATAATGGGATATGAGAAGGGGCGTGCATTTATTGCACGTCGTTCTTACCCTATCTCGAGGATGCCACCTTTAATATGTTTTTGGTATTTTCTATGGGCGCTCTAGTAAATAGAAACTCCAACATTTTTGGCCCTTGAAGGAGTTGCGTTTTGTGGTTTCTTTAGCATTACTCTTACATGTATGAAAATTTTATCTCTTCATTCATTAAATTGAAACTCTTCATTCATTAAATTGAAACTTTGCTCGAGTTAAAATCATTTTGTTGGCTCTAGGATTTTGCATACAAAATTTATTTGTTCTCCAAAGTTTACAACATTTGTTTTAAAACACTCCGGTTGTGCGGAATCACATTTCAATTTGGGTTTTCCTTGTTTTTCCTTTTGGGCATTTGAGCAACTCGAAAAAGTAATATAGCTCAACTCTCTGTTTGGGTTAGGGTATGAATTATGTTGTTCCTAGAGAAAATGTGTTATTTATGTTGTTGATACAAAATCTATGGTGTATTGTTTGCATTTTGGCTGTGCAAAATGCAATGTGATCGTATTTTATTTACTGTTGGAAAAGGTTTTTACAACAATTAAGTTTGTGTTTGCTCAGATTCTTTGACTAATTGCTAAAATATTATCTTTCTCTGTAAAAGAAAAGGGTAATGAAGGTTTCGTATATTACCCTAGCCAGACCCAGGCCTTGGAAAAATTGTAAGTGGTAAATGTTGTTGCCTTGGAAGTTTGCCAAGAAACTATTTTGGGAAGGCATTATTATCGCCATGCTTATGGGATGCACTGCAAACCTCACACCTATTATGTTTCATTCCAGGGCTTGTTTCCCATTGAATTCAAACATGTAAATAATTTGAAGTCTTGTTTCTTGCCCCAATAGTCATAACATGGATTCGAAACCACAAAATCGTGGGCTCAATGTGTTATTTATCCATGAGGAATTCAATAAACTTTTGAATTTAATATGAGTTGTTGATTATTAAACTCACACTGGGGTTTTCAAGCCACTTTGGTTTCGCTACTAATGATTTGAATTTATAGCAAAAAATTTGATGCACTGTCGAAAGGTCCTTGCGATTCCTTTCAGTCTTTCATGTCGATTTAAAATATTTTAGTTGTGATTATTGCCAATCCAAAATGCTTTGTTATTGGTCTCCTACATATCGCTTTACCATTTTAAAAGAACATCTATGATTCTCAAAAAAGAAAAGGAAGATTACAAAAGTTGGCAGTTCTGGAATTTTCCTCGAATTTGATATTAAACAATTGAAAGGTCGTAGTTCATGGATGTTGTATGATGAAGTGTTATAAAAGAAATGGTTGTGGCTCAAATAATATTTGGTTTAAGGGATTCTTGCTTTCTAAATCAGCTTGGCGAATAGTGGCAAAATGTTTCCATTAAAGAATATTATTATGAACTAGAGAATTAATGAATGATATCTTATTGAATGGAACAGTAACAATCTTATTCACGTCCATGATATCACTTTTCGCTCATTATATGCCCCTCATTCTCCCAATAACATTTAATTCGCTTCCCTGTTTTGTTATGATAAATTCATTCAAAGGATTTGGATGATGATTTGAGTAAAGGTTTTAATATGAAGACATTGTTTTATAAGGGAAAGGCTCTCCATTTTGCTTGAACAATATCCATTTGTTCTTTCCCATCATGATATCATTTTTCATTCATTACAAAGACCCCATCTTCCCAATAACCTTTTAATTCTTTGTTCATTTGCTATTAATTATTAAATTCAGTATTTGGTGGATTGTATCAATGGATGGATTGCATATGATTTCGCTGTGAATAATAGATCCAACATCTTGATTTTATTTAGGTAGAGTATTAGTGAATGGATTTTTAAAAGTTTTTGTGTTCTGATTAAAATATTGCTTCAGGATGATTTTTTTAATCAGGGGAAACACAGACAGAGGTGCAAACAGAGGTAGAGGAAACAATTGGCAAAGAGGCCATAGAAGGCCATGATTCTCAATACATTTTGACGTTGATCCGCAAGAAATAAATCAACTTTTTCAAGCTGGGTTCTTCAACCTAGTTCCCCAAGGGATTCTCTAACCCCAACCTAAGAGGCCTTCTTTCTAACCACATAAAATCTTCTCTGGTATCCATGTTCCCCCTCACATTTCTATGCAACCAAAATCACCTGCCAATGATGGTTGGAAAGAGATTGTCCATCATCTTGTTGCACATCATAATGGTTGGACTACACTATCGTTGACATTGTCTTCTCCTCCACTGCCATTCAATCAAATTCCCAAGTTGATTGCATTTATTCATCAGCCTAGTCCTCACATGCAAGAAAAACGCTCAAAACCACCATGCATGGACCATAGATTGATAAAGGGAAAAAAGTGGCCAATTCCCCTAACTCTTCCGAAAATTCCTCTGAATAAATGTCCTCCCATATTGACCTCAAAGAAAATTGATCCCATGTCATCAATGAAATCCATCCTCTAGGTTCCAATAAGCCTAAGGCTGCAATGAAAGGTAAAACAACAGAAAGATCAAAAGAGGGTAGTAGTGAAAAAAGGCAAACTACCTCTCATAGAAAATATGGATTTTGAAGTTGTTATTGGTATGGCAATTGACTGTTTTTTTGCACAACAAGCATATATTTAGACAAAATGTTTTGGACAACGTGGATATTATCCTATTTTTGGTCAACAATCATGATTTATTTTTATTAATAATAAAATGTTTGACTATTTATATGAATGGGAGTTACAAGGAAAATGCTGGAGCATATCTTGGGTTATTATATTTCACATTATGTTGATTATTGAAGTCAATAAAAAAGGGAGTAACAAGGAGGAGTCATATTTTGTTAAAATTTAACAAATGGATTAGGGGTCCCACCTATTTAGTTGTTATTTAATAGACCCATATTTATTTTATTATTATCTATTTGTCTCAAACTATTGGTTAAGCTAACTAAATATTAACAAAAGAAAGGTAGTTGAGCTACCATAACTTGTTTGAAGAAGAATAAAATCTCAATCAAAAGAAGAGACAAAAGGAGGAGAGAACAAAAGGATAACTTCTAATATAAGGTCTGCTTTATACTTGTGAGATACTTCTTTTTCTTGATTTATTCTGCGTTTACTAGAAAGATAAACTGTCTTGATGACATTAGGGTCTTATTGAAGTTAGCGGGATTCAAAACTGAATCATATCTTTCAACAACTTGTTTCTAAAGGTTATGATATTTCTTGGCAGTATGTGTGTTCTTGTTTGTTTATGGATTAGATTTCATGACTGATAAATGATATTTTGTTTTCAAATTTCCGTGGTGAGTAGTTTCGAGGTTAATTGCCGGATAATCCATAGTTGGTGTCATTTTTGTATCGACGTTTCGAATCCGAATCGAGATTCATCATCAGGACTAATCGTTAGTTACAAAGCTTGCTGATCTTCATCAATTAATAGTAGATGCAGGACAATTTTGAGATTTGTAATTAGGTCGGCTAGTTGTAACGTCCTACTTCTAAAACTGAGGAAAATTTAATTCAATTTTAGGGTTAGTAAATTAGGTTATTGATAATACTTCATAATTCTAGGTTTTCGATAATATTATAAATAAGACTACTAGGGTTTTAATAGGATTAGTAGTAAATTTATTATTAACCCTAGCCTATATATAACTTTTCACGCTACTTTATCCTATTAAAACCCTAGTAGTCTTATTTATAATATTATCGAAAACCTAGAATTATGAAGTATTATCAATAACCTAATTTACTAACCCTAAAATTGAATTAAATTTTCCTCAGTTTTAGAAATAGGACGTTACAACTAGCCAACCTAATTACAAATCTCAAAACTGTCCTGCATCTACTATTAATTGATGAAGATCAGCAAGCTTTGTAACTGACGATTAGTCCTGATGATGAATCCCGATTCAGATTTGAAACGTCGATGACAAAAATGACACCAACTGTGGATTATCCGACAATTAACCTCGAAATGATATTTTGCAGAGTCAAGTGACAACACTTTTATGACAAGCTAATCTAGATCTTTAGCTTCAATTTATTTTGTTTTCATAGTCTTTTTGTATGGTTTCCATCAGAGACTTCTAAATCTGACTTTGGTCCCACCCTCATAGGGGTTTGTAAAGAGAATTTTTCTTTGTATCTTAGAATGAAATTAATATAAAAATCAGATCTATGATTTCAGTTTCACATGTGTATCTTAATGATATTGTTCAGATTTTACTTTTATTCTCGTCTCTTTTCCTGTAAACACTTATGTATATCTTTGCTTTATTTCTTTTGCATAGTTACATATAATATATAAAATCAGCCTTAGTCCCTAGTACATATTATTTGTGGATTAAGAGATTGTTTTGGATTAAAGGCTATAAACTTTGGGTGACATTCCCAAATATCTTTCCTTAGCCTGGCAAGATCTGAAAATGATTGAGTAAGGTTCTTCATATAACCTTTTCCTAAAAATTTATCTCTTGGTATTGATCTCTCTCTTGGTGACATTCTTGGTGATTCCTTTCGTGATATTCTTGCTAAGTATATCACAAGTTTGAGAGAGTAGTGCATCTACAGTTGATGCAGTTGTGTATGGTACATTTTCTGTGGATATGGAGACTCTCTCTTGTGCGCTACCCTTGGAGAAGGAGTTCTTGTAATGTCCCTTTCCAAATAGGAGCTCTAGAGAGGAGGCTTAATAATCTAAACCGCCCTGTTAGACTATAGCCAGGGCCAAAGAGGGGTAAACAGGGTTACTAGAGGTCACTCCAGTCACAAGTGTTATATTCAAAAAGTGACATTGAGATAAAAAGGGTTAAAAGTGCTTTTAAATCATTATGAGCTAAAAATATAATTCAACAGTGATTTAGGGTTTTGGAAGTCAACATTGAATTAGGGTTTCAACATGATTTAGGGCTTTGGAAGTCAACAGTGAATTAGGGTTTCAGCATGATTTAGGGTTTTGGAAAGCTATAAAGGAAGGGTCAACGACCTAATTCATCATTATGTAGATTATGACTTGTCATTGAGGAGAAGAGGCGCATCTCAAGAGAGATAGTTCGGTGTATTCCAGGAGGAAGACACCAGTTGTCTGATTTCGGTGTTGAAAGACACACCTTAGTCATCGAGAAGATCATCCAGGTCTTTTATCATTCTTCATTGATTCCGCAGTGCTCCCATATTCCAGGTATTATCTTTTAGTTTCTTATTTGTATTCCGGCTAAGATCCTTTTGTATTTCGATCTAGCCGAGTGTTGCTATTTAATTCAACCACAGTTGCTTATTTGTATTCCAACTAAGATCCTTTGTCTGTTGATCTAGTTGAGTATTGCCAGTTTATTCAGTTGCATTTGGCCATTTTGTAATCCACGGAGATATCACAATACAAACTTTGCAGTCCTTTTTCACGTTTATTATTTGTATGATCATTTATATGTTGTAAAACTTTGATCCTACACATAAATTAGCAGCGTTTCCTAGACTATCCAAGTCAGGAACATTATAGTGGTATCAGAGCTTTAGTCCTGCCATCCCATGACTAAAGACAATGAGTGCAGTAGAAGACCTAGAGGGCTGTGAACACGTAGGTGATGAATATGTCACTTACAATAGGCATCAGGAAAGAAGGCATAGGCATGATTTTCCCCTTTTGCCTCCTAGCTCAGAGGAAGAGGAAGAGGCACACAAAGAAGCAGAGAGAAGGGCAGAGCGTGAGGTTGAGCACGAGGCAGAGAGGATGCTAGGAGACAGATATGAGCGACTAGAGGGCAGTGGCAAGGCCCCTGTATATCCAGAGGCATCTTTCATGCAAGTTATCAATGATATGTTATCTAGTCAATGGACCATGTCTCAGTCCTTGGCACAAGTGGTTGATAGATTGGCTAGAGTGGGCACCCTAGATACACAAGTCCTGCATGCAGCACAGGGGAACTCAGGAGCAGGCAGTAGAATTCAGTCACCCTCTCACACATACACCTCTGCGAGTAGGATTCCCAGATCCTTGTTTCCCAGTTTCCAGAGGGCACCCACGGTGGAAGCACCGCCACCGATAGCACAGAGGCCACCCACTCATGCCGAAGAAATTGCAGAGTATAGGAGGGATTATGTAGCATTGGGTCATGACTTCCATCAGGACATGACCTTAGTCGAGTACTATGGACTCAGACTCATGAACCGCCCCAGAGAGCCGCAGAGGGGAGGACCACAACAACAGCAGGGGAATAACCTCGATTTCATCTGAAAAGTTGGGAAACTCACCATCGCTTCTTTCGATGGATCATCCAAATACACCACCAGATCTTGGGTACATAATCTAGACATGTATTACAAGCTCAACTAGATGACCGAGACAGAGGACATCAGTTTCACAACCTTACACTTGGAGGGTGAGGCACACGAGTGGTGGTATCATGGACAGGTGACATTGGGTCACAGTTGCATCACCTCCTATAGTGAATTTACAGATAGGCTCATGGACAGGTTTGACAGGAAGGATCCCGAGATACACTTCAGGGATCTAGCCCAGTTGAGACAAACTGGCACAACAGAGACATTCGTCATAGAGTTTCAGTGGGTATCCGTGGTAGTGACAGATATATCAGATCCCAGGCTGATCATGCTATTCATAGAAGAACTCACAGAGCCTTTGAGAGGATGGGTGAAGACATACATGCCTCCCACTTTGCAGGATGCCATTATTCTCACTTGAGATCTGGCAGACTCAGTGCCAAATACTAAAACTTTCTCCAAACCATTTGTTCCCCAAAGGGATCAAGACAGGAAGCCATTCCAAAGAGAATGGAAGGGCAAGGAGAAGTTGGATGATGAGACTAGGTGAGAGATTATGAGGAAAAATCTTTGCTTTAGCTGCAGATATCCTTGGGTCCCAGGCCACAGGTGCATGGGCAAGGGAGAGATTCATTATATTGAGGTAGCAACAGATAGCGTGGACAATGAGGAGGAGGAGTAGGACAGTGGATCCAGTAGTTTAGAGGAGGAGTCATCACCAACAGAGGAGCAACCTCCCTATAGACCACCGACACCGATAGGAACCCATCCTCCAGTAGTCCCACAATCACCAGAGCAGGCTAACAGGAGGAAACCAGCAAAGGGAGGAGACATAGAGACCCTTTCTGGTGTTCCTAGGTATGATACCCTCCATATCAGAGGGATTTTTCAGGGGCAATGGGCAATTGCCCTGATAGATGGTGGGGCCACCCACAACTTCATTGACGCTTCACTAGTATCGAGATGAGCACTTTAGACAAAGGAGTTTGAGGGGTTTGATGTTGCTGTAGTAGATGGCCACATAGTGGAGTGTTTAGACAAAGTTCCAAAATTAGAGATGAAGTTAAGCAACTAAATAGTGAGAGACACATTTTATGTGGTTGACCTATCAAACAAAGATGTGGTGTTAGGAGTTCAGTGGATGATTACCTTGGGAAAAATCACTACCAAATACCAAACCTTGGAAATGGGATTCAGAGATCAGGATGGGAAGAAGGTTGTTCTAAGAGGTATGTCGACAGGAGCACCCATGACAGTTTCATCCAAGAGGATGGAGAGGATATTCAGACATGGGGAGGTAGCATATGTCGTAGAATGCTTGATCACTACTCAGAAGGATTCAGAAGGTCGACACCAATACCATATAGAGATCAAGAATTTATTGGGATGACATTAGTAGGTATTTGAGGCAATTCCACCAGGGAGACCACCTGACAGGGGGTTTGCGAACATCATTGAGTTGGAGGAGGGGGGACAAACTATGATCACCCCACCCTATTGTCATCCTAGGAGTTTCAAAGATGAGATAGAGAAGACAATCAAGGAATTGTTGGCGATGGGACACATCAGACCAAGCAACATCCCATTTTCTTCTTCAATTGTCTTAGTTCTGAAGAAGGATGGCACCATGAGGATGTGCATTGATTACCGAGCCTTGAACAAGAAAACCATCAAGAACCGATACCTTATCCCACGCATTGACGAGTTGATGGATGAACTGCATGGGGTAGTTTTCTTCTCAAAAATTGATCTACACTCTGGATATCATCAGATCAACATCCAAGAGTAGGACATAGAGAAGATGACATTTTGATGTCATTTTGGACACTTCGAGTTCCTGGCTATGCCATTTGGGCTAACCAATGCACCCGCTACATTCTAGTCTTGCATGAACCATATATTCAGGGATCAGTTAAGGAAATCAGTCTTGGTTGTCTTCGACGACATCTTGATCTATAGTTGGTCATGGCAAGAGCATATGAGGCACCTGGATGAGGTATTGAGCATCATGGAGGCACAATCATTATATGCCAAAGAGTCCAAGTGTGAGTTTGGTATGACAGAGCTGCTTTACTTAGGCCACAT
>SNQJ01S0126380.1:0-13399 GCA_010110895.2 Picea sitchensis
TGGCTTCCACGGTCTAGCTTCCTTCCACGAAGTTCATAGGAACTTTGTTTCTTGATCTATTCTTCAGGTTTGAAGTTTCACTTGCTTCTCCCCCATCTGCACAAAAATTCATTCATACGAAATGACTACGGTCTAGCGCTTGTTCATACAGAACCCAGAGTACTCATTCACAACTTTAACAGAGAAATACACACATAGTTGCAATTTCTCATTCGGGGTTATTAGCAATCACATTTATTTACATAGGATTACACACTCAGTGAAAATACTTTCTTTCATTTGATCTTTATACATAATTTCAAAAATACTTCTCTCTACCAATTCCATAATATGGCTTCTTCCCTTTCGCCCAATTTCTCACTAATAGGTATCTCCTCAACCTTGTCCTGATAACTCTATCATTTTGCCACCCCCGTACATGCCCAAAGGTCTACAATACATAAGGAAGGAATCTGAACTACCAATTAGTTCAGATCATAATCAAACTCCAAAAGATCAACAACCTATCACTAGGATCTCTCAAACCCACAAATTCTGCTAACAATGAAGATTCTTCTACATGACAAAACACTAAGCTAACAACTCACCATTATCCCGACTCTTCTAGAATTCATTAAAAACATAGAAATTTCAATAATTTCAATTTAGAGAACCCACTCCCTTGGTAAATTCAAAGACCCCCTTAGGCCTTTTTAAAATTATTGATTTTTGATGGGAAATGCCTCTGCATCAAAAAAGGATGCTTCCTCTCTTGCTGCTAGTTTCCAAATTGGCTTTGGTTTTGGTCCTTTTAATAGCATCGATCAAGTAGCCAAGTTGGTATGGGATAATTGTTGAAAGCATTTAAGGGAGAAATCACACACACACACACACACACACACACACACACATCTATCGTAATGATATGGAGTAGGGTATGTACACATCCGTAAACTTTAACAGTCAAATCGTTGCGTGGAGAGGTTCCCTTGTCTTACAAACATGGTTCTTATTCAACCATTGATTTAACTTAAATAGATAATATCCAACTTTCTTATATTATCAATGCTACCTAGATTTTCAATAAACTTAAATCACTTAATAACCATTATATCAAATACAAAAAACATCATTAAAAAATCCTAGACTTCTAGAATTGAAATAAAGGTTACACAATAATGTATCCATTCACTAATTATCATTACAATGTGATTATTAAAACCTTTGATTGATTAAAACATTGTATATTAATAAATAAACTAACATTAAAAAAATAAAAGTCAATTCATCACTTTTAAAGAATATATACATTAACCATACATAACATAGACATAGTCTAGATGGTAGACAACTTTAATCGTATACGCTTTCTTCAAAAACTCCATTAAGTGATTATCATTACAATGTAATTATTAAAACCTTTGATTGATTAAAACATTGTATGTTCATGAGTGAACTAATATTTAAAAAAATAAAAATCAATTCATCACTTTTACGGAATATATACATTAACCATACATAACATAGACATAGTCTAGCAAATTCATAGAGCTTTCCTATGAAGATAAAACAAGTCCCATTTCAACATGGTAGACAGCTTTAATATTATAAGCTTTCTTCAAAAACTCCAACGTCAAACATTTACTACGGTGCGGTGTTCGGTGTGAATTTAAAGTGGAGTTGCCACGCCAAAAGCAACTTCCCATACTGTGTCGCTGTCACTGCATTACAGTCACACCTACCACGATTCCATTACAGTGACACCTACCGCCATTACAGTGACACCTACCACGACTCCATTACAGTCACACCTACCACCATTACAATCACACCCACCACGACTCCATTACAGTCACACCTACCACCATTATATATTTGTTTTTATCATTATTCCAAATAAATATTTTTTAAATATTTAATTATAATAAATTCTTATTAAAAAAAATGTGATGTCTTAAAATAAATTAAATAAATTAAGTTCAATGTCAAATTTAAAGTTTTAAATTTTGGCATTTTACAATAAATAAATGTAATACTTCAAATTTAAACTTTCACATTTTAATAATCATTTTGATAGTAATCATTTATTTTAAATCATAAAATACAATAAAAAAAGAAAAAATGTTTTATGGAATAGAGAATTTTATATCTACTTGTTATGATGATGATTATGAGTCTCTAATGAAAACAAGTTTGGTTTATTGGACTTTAAGAAAAAATTAAGGAATTAAGTGTTTTGATTTTAAATTTAATTTCTATGCTCAAAAAGATTTGAGTGTAGCTTTCCTAAATCTTTATAGTTTTGATGGGTTAACAAGTTAGGAAAGTTAATATTTTATTTTTGTTTTCAAATTGAAATTATGAAACTTGTATTATAAAATCAATAGCAAAAATATGAATGATGGAGTACAAAAACATTTTTCCTTGGATTTCAAACATGAATCACAACGCTCAACAATCATAGACAAAACTTGCAAAGGTTTAGACTTATTACATCCCTGTGATTCTTGCATAAAAACTTACATGTATATAACTTAAAAAAGACTCGTAAGATTCTCATTGCCTTACTAAACATAGAAACTTATTGATAAACATAACAAGTATTAGCTTCTTCCTGCCCATGGTTGGATGGAAGGGGGTTTTGACTCTCAATGTCCATATCTCTAGCAGTTGATGCACTGTATCTTCTTCCTTTGGATCTGCTTGAACAAAATTTCTAGGCATTATGTGATTAGAAGCAACCTCCAACTCATTAATTTTCTTCTTTTGTTGTACAAGGGTGTTCATAATTATTGTTGTCTGTGAAGTGCATTGGTGTTCATTCGCATGAACTTTAGAAGTCACTAAGGATGGGGAAGGCCTATTGCATTGAATTGACTCCTCACGTCTTCTCAATGCCCTCCTAAATTCCTACACTTCCCTGTAATCCATATGAATAGCAAACCTAGAAAAACAATAGTACCATAGTTTGTTTGTAGCATTCCAAGGATTAGACTGAGGCACTACAGAAAGGTCCCAAAGAAATCCAGGATTCCAGAACTTGATGGGAAAATCCATTTTCTGTAGGATACCAAATAACCAGAGTCTTCCTAAGCCAAGAAACAAGGAGATTGAGATGTCAGTCCTCAAAGAAAATAGGCAAGAGATTACTTAGAATACCCATGCACATAAAAGAACCATGAGATGTGAAATACTTGAGTAAAAAATACTCCAAAATAGATGAGAGTTATCCATAGAACCACACACAAAATACATCCTTCCTCCAAGGGCCAATACCAGAAAAAACAAAGCCACCCACAAAACCACACACAAAATATGCCCTTCCTCTACGAGCCAATACCAATGAGCAAAAACACCTTCTTCACAACCTAAATCAAATTATAATAGATTGAATTTTCATAAGACTAACCATAGTTGGAGAAAAGGCCTTACCAAGATTGTTTGAGCGGTCTTCCCCTTTTCAACACAACAAGCATCCTCCTCCCCCTACACCATTATCCCACCTTGTTGAAGCATCTCTCCAGCAACGATTTCAATAGACAAAGCAGCCTTAAATTCGATCATGTGAATAAAGGAAGTGTGTGTCCTTTCAAATCCAAGATCATAACTTTAGATCTAATGGTTGTATTTGATGAACAAGTGGTAATTAATTACAATGTTGAGTGACCTTACCTTCATGACAATAAGTTGTTAATATTCTATGGAATGGGGTGGAAACATCACCCCTCTTTTTTTTTAATGAATCTAGGGTTAAAGTTGACCTCTTTATTAGCTATTGAATAGGCCTTATGATTATTTTCTGTAAGAACCTAATAAAATGAATCCTTATGAAAAGTACCAATATCCTTTTGGACTCAAGCCATGATCAAAACATTTTTTCTATCTAAGCATATTTTTTCGAAACCATTAGGTTGATTATTGTGCTTGAGTCTCCAATGAAAATCAAAGAAGATTGACTAACTTCTTCTGCTAGAATGATACCCTGGTAGAGAGCACATGCCTCTACTTGATTGTTTGTATCCTTTCTAAGACCCCAAGCATATGTTTTTCCTAGATTTCCCTCGAGATCCAAAATAATATCTCGCCCGAAACCTGCTACCCCTAAGGAATGTCAATATTGTTACAAGTATGTTGAAATTGAGATATGATGTGGGCATACACATTACATTTTAAGAAAAAGTGTTTTTCATACTCCACCTTATTGTTGATGAATGCAGCTATGTGAGACATTCTTCAGCTTACAAACATGTGAGATGTGGATCATTGCAGCTATGTGAGTCTTTCTCTCAGCTTACAAACCTGAGAGAAATCCCCTAAGAAGGGTACACGGTTCCTACCTGAGACAGAGCTAGGAACATAGAGATGACCTCCTCCATTCCAGAGAGTGAGAAGAACTCCAAATGATTATCCAGTGGGAAAGGCGATCTGTTGAGTTAGATGTGCCTGTGGCTGAGCACAAGGTGAACGTGTGAAATCCCAAAGTGTTGGGCACATCATCATGTGAACAGAAATGAAGATGATGTATTAGCCTCCTCTGAGTAGCAGAGTTGACGAGAAGACTCTAGATGATTCTCCTGTGTGAGACAGTAGGAAAGAAGATCAATAGAGTGGACGTGCATGTGATGAGCACGGGTGAACGTGTGAAGATCTGGTTCTTATGTGTAATGCAGTGAACCAGATATATGACATCCCTATGGATGTGCCCCTAGTGGATGAGCACTAGTGGGTGTATCAAATCCTTTGCTATATAATGTTCAAGAGTTAGACATGCATGTAACCCTAATTGTTATGTAAAGGGTACAGGTCAGCCCCACCTTAATGTGATTAATAATAAATGTAAAAGAGAATTAATCTGGTTAATAATAATAATAATGTGACATAGAGAGGTCAGCCCAGTTGTGCCAATAGACACTTATGTTGATAGGACAAGTCTAATATAAGTAAAGGATGATTCTCCATTGTGGAATCATATCCTTCTTGTGAGTTTGGAAATTTCAGCAAGTACACTTCTTGGGTAAAGTGTGCACCTCTCTTGGGCGCTAGATTTCTAGGGTTTGAAGCACCCTCTTGTGTGCTAGGGTTTATCTTGGTGGTGAAGGTATTTCTCTTGAAGAATATAGCAAAGGATTTGGTTGAGTTTTCTTCCCTTGTTGAGAAGGGTTTCACAGGATACATCTTGTGTTCTTGTGCATGGTGCTTCTTCTTGTGATATTGGTTGTTGCAACATTTATGGTTATGGTTAAATGCTAAAATGGAATGAACTTCATGATTAACCTAACTTATTGAAAAATAAACATGCTATCAGAGCATAGGTCTTGAAAGAACCCATTGCAGAAGCATCCACCAAGTCTCAATCCACCTTTTTCATAACTGTACGACCCTTCTGGGGTTTCCAGAAAATCATGTACGACCTCCTTTTCAGAGGTGATTCAGCCCTTAATACTTGGACACTAGGGATACTTTTGGCATAGAAGAGTACGACCTCTTCCAGTGCATCTCCAGAATCTCTCAAAACAAAATTTCGAGAAATTTTGATATTTGGCCCTAGGGTTTCTAGGGTGCCGAAATTTCCTACAGAATATTAATTCTGGGTTTCTAAAGAAACATTTTCCTTAATCAACAAGCATCTCTATGATAATACCAAATTGATTGTTGGAATTCATAATTCCAATACAATCCAAGGTTGCTAAATCAACCTAATCATTAGGTTTTCAAAATCCAGTCGGCAAGTATTTGAAGAAACAAATCAAATGAAGAACATAACATTAGTAGAAGATGGGCTTGATGGAGAAAGCAACTTCAGCCCTTGGAAATCAATTCTTCTAGTCACTCTTGAAGAAGATGATCTCTTGGATGTGACAACTAAAACTCTACCAGCCACAACTACAGATATAGAGAAGAAGATGTTGTTTAGAATTAAAATAATCATCCTACTTTCGTTGAGAGATCACCTCTTGCCTAAATTATTTAAATCACGAAGGCAACAATCTATGAGCTTTACAAAGGAATGTTTTTTGCAAATCTGAAGGCAACATATGATATCTATGAAGCTTTAAAAGGAATGTTTTTAAGTGAAAACACTCTCAGAGCTCTTACCTTAAAGAGCCAACTTCAAAGTACCAAGATGACGAAGGGGGACACAGTTGCACTCTTCTTTATGAAGTTATCAGAGATTAAAGAACAGTTAGAGACCATTGGGGAAATCATGTTTGATAGAGAACTTGTCTTAACCACTCTCTAGAATCTTCCAAAATCATGGGAGCCTTTCATTTAGAGTATCAGTGGAAGAGAATCTCTACCAACCTTTGATCGACTATGGACAAATTGCACTCAAGAAGAACTTATACTTAGAAATAGAGGAGTGGAAGATTCTTCAGAAGAAAATCATGCTCTTGCACTTCATACAAAGAAGGGAGGAAAATTAAAAAGAAATTCCAGGAAAACATTTAAAGGTGAAAAGTCTTCATCGAATCCAGGTTATCAAAGAAGATATGTTTCGGAAATTTGGTGCTTCAGATGTGACAAATATGGACACATTGCAAGAAACTGTCCAACCATGAAGAAAGGAAGACAATATGCTTCCACTGCTGACAATGATCCAGATCCACCTCAAAAGAGTGAAGAGAAGAGAGAGGAGAAATAATTCCTCTAAAAAGACATGACTACAAACTAGGTAAATCAATTGATTCCTAATTTTATAGTTGATTTTTTTGTTTCAAATAAATGAAGGATATTATTCCTAGTACAGGAGCTCTAAAAGACTTGGACCATTATCCCTGGTACGGGAGTCCAAACCATATTTAATTTGTTCATTATACAAGAACAAGTAGAAGCGTTGTCCTTGAAGAAGGGATAGCCTTTCAAAGATCCAGAGAATCTCAAATGGAGATTGACAGTAAGACAAATACCTTCTCCCCCTTTAGGAGTTCAGAGGGAGACATACCTTATTTCAATTGATCCAGTTGTTCCATTTAACATATTCAGAGATATTGCAGTAGGGCGTAAAAGGCCTACCTAGACTCACTCTACAAAGAGGCAGAGAAACATACAAGCCTCTCAAGGCACATCCCAAAAAATAAAAAGAGATTTCTGAGCTATCCTTCAGTCATGAGCCATTTCATTGATGATGAGCCTCCTTGTCTTAGAAAAGCAACGGGAAAATAGGTATGGCAAGATGCCATAACAAAAGAATACTAGTATGTATTAAAAGAATGACGTATAAGATATTGTTCAGAGACCAGAAGGGAAGTTTGTAATGACTTCCAAGTGGATCTATAAGATCAAGCATGTCGCTGATAGAAGTGTTGAGAAATACAAAGCAAGATCTATAGCCAGAGGTTTCTCACAAACAGAGGGAGTTGTCTATGATGAGACACTTGATATAGTAAGCCCAATACACTTCCATCTGTACTACCATCCATGAGTTGGAAACTATATCAGATGGACGGATTCTTGATGAGTTTGGGTTTTAGCAAGAGGGTTGTTGATCCAAACCTATATTATTACAGTGTTGGTGACGAGACCTGATTTTGATGACTTATTCAGAAAGCCTTGTTGTTGGATACAAGTAAGCTTTGACTTTTGATTTCGAGATGAAGGATATGAGTATGATGCACCACTTCTTGGAACAAGAAGTATGACAAAGGACTGATGAGATTTTCCTAAGTCAAGGAAAACATACAGTGGGAATATTAAAGAAGTTCAGTCTGACAGAATGCAGAACCACCGTGATGGATTTGAAGAAAACGAATGATGATGATTCATACGAGATTGATCCACAACTAATTGGACCATTGATGTTTCTAGTTAACACCAGGCTTGATTCATGCTATGCAGTGAATGTGCTTAGTCAATCCATGAGTTAGTCGAGATAGACTCACTAGATAGTAGTAAAGCATGTATTGAGATATATACAAGGCACAGTTGCATATGGCCTGAGATATGCCTCCAGTGTGAACTTGAGTTTGCAGGATATGTCGATACAGATTGAGCAGAGAGTACAGTGGACCGGAAGAGCACATTCAGTTGTTGTCTTACCATGAAGGTTGCCATGGTTTCCTAATGCATCAGGAAACAAAACTCTGTGGACTTGAGTACCATAGAGACATAGTATATAGTAGTGAGTGTGCGAAGAAATGTGGCTTCACAAGATTCTGACAGATTTACTTGACCATGAGATGGATCCTATGATGATAATCAAGAGCCATGTGTAAAGCTCCTTGAGAACCCAGTGTTTCCTAATGGATCGAAACATGATGAGATGATCATCATGAAATATCCTTATATCAGAGATATGATGCAGAGGAAAATCGTACACATGCAGTACCTTCCTACACATGAGCAGATTACAAACATCTGTACCAGACTAACTTGGTGACTAATTTTCTCTTGTCCTATAGGGTCCTAATTTTCTCTTGTCCTCTAATTCTTTATCCCACCACAATTTCTCCTTAAATTTAGACGTGATAGTATTTTTAATGGTATCAATATTCTATAGATTGACCTCATCCTCTATTCTCCAATTCTTTAGCCAAGAATTAGCATATTTATGCCAACCCATCTTAAGCTAGAGTGGCTTTGACTAGAGTTTGAAGCAATCTTAGGATGCTTCTTGTCTTTCATGTTATTTGTCTCATGCTTGTACATTGGATACCTAGTCATAGTTATACTCTAAGTGGAGTTATGGTACAATGGAATGAAAAAACAATGCCCAAAATTCAAAATTTGGATCAATGGAACATCAAGCATTGATGGTTCATTGCACATCTCTTGGGTTCAATCAGTCGAGAGGTCGAACTACATCTAGACACAGTCGGTCGGGAGATCAACCAACACACTATATCAGTCGATCAAGTATTCGATGTGCCTGTTAGTCAAACAATCGACCAATAATAGAATATAGTCGAGTAGTGGATCGACTAACCCAAAAATTGACTATGATTTGGATGCATAGGAGGTCGGGTCGAGCATCCTTGTCGAGTCGACTTGACAAAGCGGATTTGGTAGAGTCAACTCTAACAGTTGATGATTACATGTGGACAATATCTTTCATATTCTATGGAAGTTGGTTAGATCTTGAGACTATAAAAGGAAGACCCTTGGTTCATTATCATCAAGTGGTCAATTGATATTGTGCAATAGATCATGCAAATCAAGATGTGCAACATGCATTGTGATGTTATAATCACAATGCGTTATACTTAATTTCTCTAACGATGTCTTTAGACACCACTTGTATCTTTGAAATTTTGTTCCTCTTCGATTATTGGTAGTACTGTGTCCTTTGTTTCATGTCATGCTCCACCCCATTCTCCAACATGGTATCAAAATCGATGGTTTAAAACCTCGAACTGTTATCTGAAAACCTTGTTGAGTTGGATCTATTGTGTGATTGACTCTAGGCCGGTGTTTTGTTGATTGTAACTCATAAAAATAGACCAATCTACCTAGATATCGAAGATGGATTCAAAGATTGATCATGTTGTTCTAAATGGATCAAATTATGTGGAATGGGCACGAGATATAGAAACCCTATTGAAGAGAAAAGGATCGTGGCTATATGCGAAGGTGGGGATTCTAGATCCAAAAAATGACCAGGTGAAGTTCATTGTTGATGACAAGAAGAATGAGGCTCTAGGGGTCATCATGACCTACATCTCATGAGGGATTTGATTTCATCTCATTGGAATTGACTACCCTCATCAATTCTGGAAGAAGTTGAAAACCTTGTTCAATCGAGTCAACGAGAGCCACGTCATGCAGTTAGAGAAAGAATTGATCTCTCTCAATCCTCATTCCTTTTAGATAATGGAGGACTATTTGGCACATGTCAAGGAACTCCAGTTGAAATTTGGTGAATGCGAAAAGAACAATTAGAAGAAGGATGGACATGTCGAACAATTACTGATGAACTTGATAATTATCGTTCGATGTAAGGAACATGGTAAGGATTACACCTTTGAAGAATTTTGTGGTCTTTCGATTATTGTTCAACATAGATTTCCTGGAGAAGGTAAGCTTGGTGGAAAACACCAGGCCCACTTTCTCAATGGAAAGAGCAAGATGGATTCCAGGAATAGAGTGCAATCTGATGCCTCTGCACAAAAACCTGCATATCATGATTAGGGACCCTAGAGACAACCACAACAAAGTTGAAAGAAGAAGAAATGTCAGTACTATGGAAATACCAAATGATAATTCACCTTCCAAGTCATAACTTCTCAGGCCTTGCTGTCTCATTCTACGTAGAATAAATGGGTAGTCAACTTTAGGTGCACCCATCACATGGCCAAAGATGCCTCTTTATTCACGAGACTGAATAAAGCTGAAGAGAGTAAAATATATGTTGATGATGATTTTGGACTGGATGTTGTTGGTTAGGGTGATTTTGCTTGTCGACATGGAAAGATTGTCGATGTCTATAATGTGCCAAATCTTAGTGCCTATTTGTTGTTTTTTTCTCAGTGGACCCAGACAGGTAAGATTATGGAATTTTGGCTAGATAAATTCTATGTTTTTGATTTAAAGAAAGGAAATTCGATTGTTGTTAGTAGGATTCTCGACCAAATGGACAATTTGTACAAGTTTTTTGACTCGACTCGAACTGAAAACGAACTGACTACACTTGTTTCTCACATCGACGAGTGAAGTCGAATTTGGCATGAGCGACTCGGACATCTGAATTTCCAAATTCTACAGACACTGACAACTAAGAACATGGTTGTTGGTTTATTGAAGACATTCCCCCCTGAAGGAGTTTGTAAGGGTTGTGTGCTTGGGAAACATCATTAGGAACCATTTGACTCTGGAAAATCATGGCGAGCACAAAACCTATTGGAGCTAGTTCACAGTGATGTTTGTTGTATCAATCTACCTTCACTAGCAGGTGCAAGGTACAATTTGACTTTCATTAACGATTTCTATCACTTCACATGGGTAATGTTTTTTGAAAAATAAGAACCTCGTATTTGAGAAGTTCAAGGAGTTTCGTGCCTTTGCTAAAAACTAATGTGGTTGACCCATCAAATTCCTGAGATCAAAAAATGGTGTTGAGTATGTCAATTGACCTTTTGAAGAACACCTACTTCGATCTTGTATTGACTGATAACAATCAATGCCTCACACACCTCAACAAAATGGCATTGCAGAATGAAAGAATCATATATTAGTCGAAATGGCTAGATGTCTTTTGCAGGCTAAAGACCTGCCTCCTCACTTCTGGGTTGAAGTGGTATACTGTGCAAATTATCTACTCAATCGCATCTCGACTCAAGTTGTTCCTTCCATGACTCCAATCAAATGATGGTATGGGAAGAATCCTTTAGTTGGCCACATCCATATGTTTGGATGTGTTTCCTGGTGTCACATTCCTGATGATTGCAGAAAGACATTGGATGCAAAGATCCATGATTTCATCATGATGAGATACTTTGAAGAGATGAAAGCCTATCGACTATTTGATCTTGTCAAATGACAAATCATTATCAGACATAATGTTTGGTTTGACAAGAAGCCTTCTGGAATCAAGTTATTGAATACCTCTTCTTGATTACTACATGATGATTATTTTGATGTTGTCTTTGACACTAGTGCTCTTGTTCCATACTTCATTCCTTTGATTGGACAATCGAACTTTCTCCATGTTTCGACTAGACCGTCGACCTCTGAGTCGACTAATTCATTGTACTATGTTTCGACTTGTCCATCGACTGAAGACTCTGTGACTTTTGATCAATCTACTGAAGTGGACAATAGTTCACCTATTTCTTGTCTACCCAAATGGGTTGCTAAGACAATTGAAGCTTCTAGAGTTGATGTTGGAGATGCCTCCTATGGACGACAAACTCGAAGTCAAAAGAAACATGTCAGTGTTTCCTTGATGACTCATGTGCTGGAAACTTATGATCCCATCACCTACTTTGATCCTAAAGGACAACCTGAATGGGAGCAAGAAATGAAGACAAAAAATGTTTCTTTGTCGAAGAATCACACTTGGGACTTGGTTCCCTGACCACAAGGAAATAAAATTGTGAAGTGTCAATGGGTCTCTCAGACCAAATTTACCTATGAAGGTGTTGTTGAACAACATAAAACACGCCTCGTTGTGAAGGGGTTTTTTCAACAAGAAGGCATCAACTACACTGAAACCTTTTCCCCTGTCGCAAAGATGAACTATTCTTGACTAATTCTTTCCCTTGCTGCTCGTTTTGGATGAAACATCCATCAGATGGAGGTGAAGAGTGATTTTCTTCATTGAGACCTATCTGAAGAAATTTTCATGGAACAACCACCAAGCTTTGTGACATTTTCAAATTTGGTTTGTCGGCTCAAGAATTTGCTTTATGGTTTGAATCAGGCTCCCCAAGCTTGGTATGCTAAGATCGATAGTTTCTTTCTTCAACTTGGTTTCAAACGATGTGAATCTAATCACATCTTTTATTTTCTCCACACAAATGGAGACACTTTGATTTTTGTTTTTTATGTAGATGACTTACTTATTACTGGAAATAATAATGATCTCATCCTTAGATTTAAGAAACAACTTTCTAACTCCTTTGATATGACAGATCTCAGTACTCTGCATTATTTTTTGGGTCTTCAAGTATTACCACTTTGTGATGGATTTTTTCGTTTCTCAGTCTAAATATGTGATGGATCTATTGACATGTTTTAATATGGTTGAATGCAAGCCTTGTGCTACTCCTTTTCAATCTGGAGTGAATCTTACCAAAACCTATCAAACACTTGCATTTGATGCTACACTCTATCGACAATTGGTCAACAGTCTTATTTATCTTACTCATAGTCAACCTAACATCTCCTTTGTTGTTAGTGTGGTTTCTTGGTTCATGAAAGACCCCAAATAAAGCCACTAGAAAGCAGTCAAATGAATTGTTCACTATCTAAAGGGTACCACTCAATTTGGTATCACGTATTGTCAAAGTTCAAATTTGCTAGTCTGCTTCACCGACTCTGACTGGGATGGCGACGATGATGATCAAAATTCCACTTTTGGATGTGTTCCATTATAGCACTGGACCTTTGGTGTGGTCTTGCAAGAAATAGAAGATAGTCTCATTGTCAATACATAAGCAGAATACTGTGGCATCATTCAAGAAGGTACTGAAGCATTATGGATTCACCAACTTTTGGGAGAGCTTGGCCTTCTTGTTCAAAACTCAACTATAATCTACTGTGATAACCAAAGTGTTATATAGGTTGTTGACAATCTTGTTTCCCACAATAAGATGAAGCATGTTGAGCTTCATGCTCATTACTTGAGATAGTTGGTTCATGAGAACATCGTCTCTCTTGAATATTGCAGAATGAAAGATTAATTTGATGATATCTTCACCAAACCTTTAGTTGAAGCCATATTATCAAGCTCCACACAATGTTGGGGCTTCAGAAAGATGCAATT
>SNQJ01S0126380.1:24140-34145 GCA_010110895.2 Picea sitchensis
AGAAATGGGGCTAGTGGATCTCATGGAGGAGAGAGGTATCATGCAGTGACTAGTCATAGGGTCCACACAGAGGGGAAATGTCTATTTGGGGGTGAAACCAATAAGGCACTAGTGAGTAGCAGGATCACACCCAAGCCTTACATGCAATGTTTCTTAGACTCACTGCAACAAAATGCCAATATTCCAGGGAATAAATTGAAGGAACGTGAAGGACATATTGACCTTTTGGATGAGCATGCACCTATTTAAGATAGGTATGTGTGCAATGAGTATGATAGGGCATCAATATCTTATACACCATTAGAGTTGGCCCATGAGGGTAATGAAATTACTATATGTGATGGACATGATAGTAGCCCATGTGATACGATTTTCCGTTCAACGTCAACATATTATCAATGTTGTGATGCTTATGACTATTTGGATGTGAGTACACATATGTGTGATGAGTACTTAACGTTGGAAGAGTTACCTTTGGAGGATGATATCCTTACTCAAGAATTATTTACAAAGGAAAGAGTTGATTGTGATAAGTGTGAGGAAGAAGACAAATCAGGAAATTTGATTGAGGAGGTTTGTTCCTATGAGTCCCATCATTTGGCAGGGAAATTGAAGGTGAGTGAGGACATAATTGTGAAAACCATGAGACATCTTGATGAAATGCACACATTCGTGGCAGATTTTTTTTTGGAGACCTTCAGGGTCACATGATGGTTTGGGAGGAGAGNCCAGTTGATCCTATAAATTATAGGGTTATAACAGCGGCTCCACCTGGGGATGGTACTCTCCTTGTGAAGTGCCAAGAATCCTGATTCCTGATGTTTTGAAACTTTCTCCATAGTCGCCTTTGTTTCTTGATTGGTGTTATTTCGAAAAATTGGAAGATAATGGTCAGTGGATTAGGGCCTTCTCTCCGGGCTTCAACCCTTTGACCAAATTTATCCACTCAGAAATTTGCAAGCAAAATGAAAATGGTTTGTACAATGGAAAGTGCGACTTCAGGTCCCTACTGAGGTGGTGACTAATGCTTCAGCATTCTGCCATTTACAAGTCCTCCTGGCATATCTGTCCCATCGTTGTTGTTGAGCAAGAAAGCGGTATTCCCTCTAAATGCTTGAATCATGTATGTTCCCTTCGACAGACTATTGAATTTTCCATGCTTTCCCTTGTCTTCATTTCGAGAATCCCATCTCAACGCCAAATCTCCTAGATCAAAATCATCCTCCTTGGTTCTTTTGTCAAAAATATTCTTAATGCTTTCTTGGACTACCTAGGTCTTGTTGTATACTTCTTCCCTAGACTGTTGCAAATGGATCATCTGGTTGATCCTTCTTTGGGAGTCATTTGGTTCGTCTTGCATGTCTTGTAGCAATTTCATGACAGGCACTCCTAAGGAAGTGGGAAAGACTACTTCTGTGCCATAGACCGGGTGATATGGTGACATACCGATTGACCTTTTGGTGGTCAATATGTCAACCCATAGTGCAAAAACCAAATTGTTATGCCACGACTTCTTGTTTTCCTACAAATTTTTCTTGATAATGTTTACTAGGGTTTTATTTGATGATTCCGCCAGCCCATTCCCCTTAGGGTAGTAAGATGTGGAATGTCCCAAACCAATATGGTACTGGTTGCAGAAATCTACGAGTTTTTTAGATCGAAAAGCAGTTGCATTGTCAGTTATAATCTTTCTAGGACATCCAAAACGAGACAAGATATTATTTTCAAGAAATTTAATAAAGACAGAATCAGTGGCTTGCCTACTTGGTACTGCTTCGATCCATTTTGTAAAATAATCCGTGGCAGTAAGAATCCATATGTGCTGGCCCAAGAGGGAGGATGTATTTCTCTGATGAAGTCTAATCCCCATTGCTGGAAAGGGGCCTCAACGGAGATTGGTTTTAGGGGTAGAGGAAGAAGTTTCCTTTTTCCTTCGAACAACTGACATTGATGACACAAAGTCACTTTATGATGCACATCAAAAAATAGAGTTGGCCAATAGAATCCATCTCTGAGGATTTTTTTGGTTGTGGCCTTCCAGTTCAGATGACCACCACAGTCTCCTGCATGAAACTCCTGCAGTACTCTGTCAGCTTCATCCTTCAATAGACAATTTAACAAAATACCTCCAGGATCTTTCCAATACAGATTGCCTTCTAGAATGCAAAATTTTAATACTTTCAATTTCAAAAACTTAGCTTTAGTTTTGGTTAGACCAGGGGGAGCTTGTAAATTATGCAAAACAAATATCAGGTCTGCGTACCATGGAGAGTTGAGAAATTCCTCTCTCACGCTTGGAGTCGCCTGCTCACCTTGTTCATCTACTGCAGCTAAGAAATTAATGTCAAGAGCATGGAAATTTGATTCAGCCATTAACTTTGCTAGACCTTTATCTTTAATCAATTTAGTAGGCTTAATCTCTATGTCATATTCTAAAATGATAGCAATCCATTTTCCTCTTCGGCCGTCCGGATTGTCCTGGGTTAAAATGTCTTTTACTATCGCATTCAGAACATATGCAATGGTGTGGGAATGGAGAATGTATACTCTAAAATCTTTTATGGCTTTCACCAAGGCAAAAGCTTGTTTCTCTGTTATTTTATAATTCAAAGCAGCATCTCTTAAAGCTTTACTTAAAAAAGCTATGGGTTGTTCGTACCCTTCGCTATTTTTCTATAGTAATACAGCTGCAATGGTATGTTCAAAGGCGAAAGAAAAAAGATAGAAATCTTTGGTGAAGTCAGGACAGATCAAGACTGGGGCCTGCGTGAGTGCGCATTTGACTTGTTCAAAAGACTGCCTGGACTCGATGTCCCATTTTATTTTTGTGTCCTTTTTTAACATGTTTGTGATGTTCCTGAGAAGCTCAGCCAGGTTGGGTATGAATCTTCGCAGAAAGCTTATTTTTCCGATAAAAGACTGTAACTCTTTGATGTTTCTTGGGTGTTCTAATTTCTGAATGGCCTCGATTTTGCTGGGGTCTATTTTAATTCCGTCCTTAGAGATTATGTGCCCTAGCAGTTTACCTTCCTATAATCCGAAAAGGCTTCTTAGGATTCAAAGAAATCCCGAATTTCCTGCATTTCTCAAAAACTCGTCTGAGATGTCATAAGTGCTCGTCATCAGATTGAGAAAACACAGTTACATCATCCAGATAGATGACAATGAATTTTCCGAGTTCTTCCACAAAAGCGATGTCCATCGCTCGCTGGAAAGTGGCCCCAGCATTCATCAACCCGAAAGGCATTTTCACATACATGAAAGTACCCCATGGTGTTGTGAAAGCGGTTTTCTCTTGGTCATCTGGGTGAACGAGGACCTGATTATAACCTGAGAACCCATCCAGTAAAGAGATTCGACTGGATTCGACTAACCTTTGTAATATGTGGTCCATTTTTGGCAATGGGTAATTATCCTTCAGACAAACCTTATTCAAATTTCGGAAATCGATGCAAAGCCTGATTTCTCCGGATTTCTTTCGTGTTGGGACCAAATTTGAAACCCATTTGGAAAATCATAACGGGACTATGATTTTAGCATCGTACATATTTTTGATTTCTTTTTCTATTAGGGGAAGTAGCTTGGGATTGATTCTCCTAAGTTTATGTTTGAAGGGTTTTTTATCTTCTTTTATTGGAATCCTATGTTGTATGATGCTGGTGTCATAAGATTTCAAGTCCTCGTAACCCCAGGCAAATACGTCTGAATATTCCTTGAAAAGCTCAATGTATTTGAGTTTTTGCTCAGGGGGTAATGATTTGGAAAGTTTCACCATATTGGGTTTCTCTTCTGTTCCTATATTACAATCTTCTACTTCTTGACCACTGGCTTCAATTTTCAGTTTTTTAGCTACATCATTAAAATCAAATAAGTCCTCTAAAGGGACTAAACCCCTAGGTAAAACATTACTTTTCAAATGCAAAACATCAGCTTCTATCTCATCATCACCTAACTCTCTTGAATCTATCTTATTTACACTATCATTTCCAAAATCAGGTCTTTTTACATTTTCATCTTCATTTTCTAAATCTATGTATGTACACTCGAAATCATTTTTACATTGTAGGAAATCTTTGATTTGATCATCATTACCAAATACCTGCCAGTATTTGATGTTGTCTGGAACAGTTGGTATGCACTTCACCTCCACCGTGTATGGGCAGGTGGAACGAAAAGGTATCTTGCATGTGGTTGCTGACGTAGCTAATCCATCTGCTAAAATATTATGTCCCCTAGGCATCACCTGCAAATCAACTTCAGTGAAACATTTAAGGGTGTCCAGAGCAACATTCCTATAAGCTCTGAGACGGGGATGTTTTGCTGCATACTCACCTTTAATTTGCTTAATAATTAATTCAAAATCTCCCCTTACCATGATTTGTTTGGCACCAACCTTCTTCAAAAGTTTAAGACCGAGCATCAAAGCTTCGTACTCAGCTATGTTGTTAGTGCATTGGAAATTCAATTTGTAAGAATGGTTTTCCGAATACCTGGATCTATGATTGTGCAACCAAACTCCTGCTCCATCTCCTTCTTTGCTTACAGCCCCATAAAAATCCATGCTCCAGAAATCTACTGGCAATTCTTCAATTATCACATTTTTCTTTCTTTCTGCCTCGGTGATTTCTTGGCCTTCGTCCCGACCAGATGTATCTTCTTCCAGCTGAGTGTTTTGTTCTTCCATATCGCCATCGTTATATAGGATAAAGGAATCCAGATCAGAATGTGCAGAGTACAGAGGATAGTTATGTGGTTTTTCTTGGCTGCTAACCATGTATTTCATCAGTGTTTCTCGGTATAGTCTTCTTTGTTGCTCGAAAACGAGGACAATGGCATACGACATATCCAACTGCAAAGTACCTTTCAACTTGGCCCCCCAAGACTAGGACAACAACATACCATATTTCGGGGGAATGTTCACAACCACAACATCCATGACCATGCTTTTTGCGGGAATCTGAACCAGGGTGATACACAGATCTTTGATCAAACCGATACATCTAACTTTACTGGAGTCAAAAGAGTGTAAGTCCTTATAAGGTCTGGTAACCTCAAGCCCCATATTTTCCATCACTGCTTTAGGCATTAGATTATGGGAAGCACCCAAATCTAACATAGCATTATGCAGAATCAGGTCGTGTATATTAAGGCTGATGTAAAAAGGAGCAACAACACCATTATCGGTCTGACCATCCACTTCAAGTCCGAACAGAAGTTCAGGTTGGTCATCAGTAAGTTTTATAGTATCTAAATGATTCACTGATCCAACGGTTAAGGCCTTCGTGCCTATATCAAGTTCAATGCTCAATGCTTTGATCACTTGTGACCGATAAGCGTCTTTGTTCATCAACTCAGAAAGGGGGATGGGAATTTTAACTTGGGCTAATTCCCCTTTGAGGCTGAAAGGTGTAGGTGCTCTGCTTTGGCTCAACAATTCTGATTTGTCCACCACAATATTCTGACCAAAAGTATTTGGGGGGTTAGTTGATGAAACCTCAGTCTGCGCTGATCTTTTCAGAATAGTAGGGTTTCATTTTGCTAGAACTTTAGCATTACCTTTCTCAAGACTCTTCTCGGAAAAAGGCTCAGGGGATTTTTGGGCTTTGACTGTCTTCTTTGTTTCAGTGACCTTTTTTGGAGAACTTTCGTCTGTCTTTTTACTTCGCAGATTGTACTACTAGTGTACCTCCAAAATAGCATTTTCAAATGCCTATTGTTCAACGTCTTCTGCTTCTTCACATACCTTTGTTTGAGAGAGAAGAAAAAGTTCTTGCTCTTCCTGGGTAATAAAAATAGCTTTGTTATCGTGAATGCCCATGAGGTTTATGTGAGTGTCCTTCAGTTCTTCAATTACTTCTTCTCCTTCATCGACATAATTTTCTTGTAGGGGAGGTCTGATCTATTGATCAGGACCTCTCTATTCCCTTTGATCCCTAGGATCTCTCTGCCCGATTTGGGGAGGGTTTCTTCTGAAGTTAGGATTCCAAATTTGAGGAGCTGGTGGGTTCTCTCTAGGAGGATTTCTTTCGGATACAGTAAGTCTCTCCATCATTCTTTCCATTTCTCTGGCCAAGGAATCCAATTTGGAATTGGAAGTTGATGTGGAAGGTTCCTCTTTGATTGTGACTCTCCTCTCTATCCTTTGTCATGCCCTTTTTGCCAACAGGTTGGCCTCCACACTTATTACACTTTTCTGCATGTCCTCCAGGGTGGTGGATTTTCTTTCCCTTAATTGGTACGACATGTCGGCGTTAAAACCATCAGGGAATTTTATCAATGCCAAACCTTGTGGAGGTTTAATATCGACTGGAATTGAATTGTACAGGTTATTGAAACGGGTGCAGTAATCTTGTACTGTCTCACCTTGATTTCTTCTGATGTTTTTGTATTCTGACAAGATTTGGAGAGGGTTTTTCTTTACCTCCCATCTGTCTAGAAAACTTCTTTGGAATGCGACAAGGTCGAGTATTGAGGCAGCGTGTGAACCTTTATACCATTTCTTAACGTCGCTCGTCAAACTTTGCGCAAACAATCTCATTTGAACATCAGCCTCATCTACTTTCTGAAGGTCAAAATAATCATTCATTTTATCAATGTGTTGTTATGCACTCATAGGTCATGTTCCATCAAACTATGGAAGTCTCGTTTGATAGTCCTGGGGCATAACATGAAGGGGTGCGGCCAACACCAAGGGAGCATATCTGGCTGCCATGAGAGGTAGAGGAAGCGGGACGACAACCTGGATGATAGGTGGGGTGGTGATAGAAGACGAGGATGAGGAGGAACTAGCTGGCATAGAGTAAGTGGTTTGAGGTTTAGTATTGGGAGATAGAACTTCAGGGGTCCAGGGTTGCAAGACGGTTGGGTCCAGCACAGTTTCAGCCACAAAGCTATTAGATTTTGTCTTGAACACGCTTTGTTCGAAAAGGATGTCAAAGTCGAGATCCTGAAGGGCAACAAGCTCCTCTGGGAGAGAAGGGGACTTTTGAAGGGGGTTATGACTTACTGAACCTTCAGCAATAGTCTTTTTCCTGAGCAATTGTTCTGGATTATCAGTTGCTATCGCAGGTTCTGGGTCTGGGTGAGATCGAGTATAAGCTCTTTTGGGAGCTAGATTTATTTTTGATTTTTTATATATATACTTTTTAGTTTTATGAATCCAAAAATAATATGTCCAGGTTTTTAACAACCTCTAAACATTACTTCTTTCTCGGATTTGCAATATTTCAGAAGCAAATTGTTCTTCCAGGGAAAGAAAACGTGAGGTTAAAATTTGTTCAGTTCTGTTCCCCAGTGGAGCTGGGATCGATTCCTCCAAGACTCGGAGAGGGATCTCTCTGTCTAATATAACTTTGTTGGAAGAGGATATTAGGCTAGCTATGTAGAATATGATAAGTTTCTGAGTTGGGTAGGTGCAGCGAAGAGGAACCATGGGCAATGGAGTCACAATCTGAGATTTAATCAAAAAAAAAAATCCTACAGACAACCTTATAGGGCAAGGTAGGAAAATCACTGGATTCTTCGTAAGCTTGGGGTATGGAAGAGGGGGAAAATTGTTAAGAGGTCAAATTAAAGACAAAGCAGTAAAGAATTTTGTGTTTAACTTTTAGTGGAAAACATTGACATTGCTTTAAACTGGGAACAGGGTGTTTTTACACAAATCCTGATCTTAAATCTCTTTGAAACAATGGAGAAGACAAACATATATGATAACAGAGGAAAACAAAATCACAATGAGAAAAAACTTCACCAATGAATTTGACACAAGAATCTTGTAACTGTTGCGACTGTATTATTTGAATTGATGAAACATACAGCTGGCTCTGTGATCTTTGATACAATATTTTAAATCATGGTCCCTGACTGATCAACCTCTATCACTGTAGTGGATGGAATCTCCTTTTCTCCAGCCGGATCAGGAGCTGGACTGGTTTTGGGCCTCTTGGTATGCAGTCGAAATTCTTCTAATGACACTTCGGTGACAGGAGGTGACAGATCATGTCTAAGCCTTTTCTCCTTTGGAGCCAGTGGTGTGGTTGTCTGTGATACAGTGACTGGGAGGTCCTGTTGTTCTGTTTCGACCAAAGTATTTGGTTCCCATCCTGTCTGGTTTGCAAATTTTTCTACCTCAGGCCTAGATTCGTGGACATATGGGATATTCTTGTTTTTTACCCTCATCTCGGAAATAATCCCGCACGGATCATAGTTCCATGTGAAACTCACAAAGAATTTCATTTCCTTTAGCAACTTGTCTACTTCCTCCCCAACGCCTCGATTGTTGCAGATGAAAGGCCCAATATGCCCTTTGATTCTGAGCTATTGTTTCTTCTTTAAAGACACAAAATGAATATCATCTGAGTTTATCATCTGCCTTATGTATTCCAGGGAAAAAATTCTGACAGTAAGTATTTGGGCAGCTTATATGGGGCCAACTCACACCCATAGACTCTGATCTTAGTGTGATTTTGGTATAGGTACCAATCACCAGTCTTTGTATGATCCGAGAGATGTAGGNATCCTGGGTTCCGGTCTGCCGCTGAGCATACTCACCACTGGGTGGTAGAACTGCTTGAAACTGAATTCCATGGAGTTATGTCTGAGTAGGGAAGTCCATGCGGTTACTGCCTGAGGTTTTCCATCTCCGTCCATCTTTTGCATAGAAAAAGAAAATTTGTCCGCTTGGAAGAAAATGAACAGGTATGCCATTATTGAAGAATACCGGAACATGCCTTCTGTGGAAAAATTGATGAATTGCTCATGAATGTTGTTTTCCAGGAACGTGCAGAAGTCAAACTGTGTAGTGGGCTTCTCATCGGTAGAGAAAATAGACAAAAATACTAGAATGGGTTAATCTACCCACTAATCTGAAAAATAACCAAGCAAGGCACATAGCAATGTGATAACCTGGTTTCCTTTTGTTGAGAAGGTGGAGGAAGGATAAGGGGGGTTTGTAGTGGGGAGCTGAGCGGATTGTGGAAGGAAAAGCTCAAAAATTTGAGCTCTTTGAGGAAAAGATATCTTCTGGTATAATTCTATGATGATCTCGAGGTTAAAAGGTGAGGTGGAGTCGGCTCGGGATATTTGCATCATTTGGTCGATGGTTTCTGGCGTGATGAGGAAAAGAACCTCCCCGGACGAGGATACGATGGCTCTTTGCTCGGGGATATAGTGGGTTTGTCACTTGAGGGAGAACTCTAGGAAGTGATGAATCTGGGGGAAGAGATACAATGGTAGGTTGAACTCCTAGAGTCCAATTTCGTCACTCTGGTCCAGGAAAACTTCTTTAAGCCATGACTGTAGGTCTGCAAAGTCAAAATCACACTTTGTGTCTATGATTAAGTAATCTTTGTCAGCCAGAGGAATCCTGTCGAGATCGACAAGAGACGGGAGAAACAGGTTCTCTTCACCTTTTGTTCATTTTGACTTTGGCACCATTACTGTAACAATACCTACAAATAAAACAACGTTAACGGGGATGACTGTAGATGGGGGCGACTGACTGTAATGGAAAAGAAAACGGGGTAAATTCTCTGGTGCGATGAGTGGGTAAATGGTGAAGGAATGAAGAGTGAGGGTAATTTTGAGTAAACGGGTATCCGTTGGGCACGGGGGACAGGTCAGCTGGTTAACAGATAAGTTATCCAGTAATAAATGGCCAATGGGTCATTTAGAACGTGAGATGGAAGGTGACAACGACTGAGGGATACATATGAGTGACGTGGCGGTTATCGATTGGGGGAAAAAACCATGGTGAAAGGACTTGCCACGGGTGAACAAGAGAAAAGGACTGACAGAGTTACGGGATGTGACTCTTATGGAAAGGTGGATAATGATGTCACGAGGTGACGTGGTATGTCAGGTAGTGAGAGGCGGTGGGATTCGGGACCAGTAGATTCATGCCACATATAGATATGGGGCCCGCCAGAGTAAAAATCCATTCCAGACCTCCCCCCCCACCGTTAAAAGTAGATCAGTCGGGGGGGTCCAAAAAGTACCATGAGTCGT
>SNQJ01S0126380.1:34332-50488 GCA_010110895.2 Picea sitchensis
GAATGGTCGAGGTGGTCCAAAAAGACTTGTCCACCGTAGATTTGAGCGTGATCATATGAGCCTTTGATACATGAGCGGTGCATAAATGTGGGTGCGAAAGCATATGCGCCCTGAAAAAACTTAGGATAAGAGAATAACATGGGTTTTTCCCAATCTTTCACATGTTTATATCACCAAGGGGTTAGACAACCAACTTTTAAAGCATACAAGACATGGTCCAACATTGCTCGTCGAGTTGGTTTTATTTAAATCAAGCAAACTACCCTATGTTCTAACCTAACTTNGAATGGTCGAGGTGGTCCAAAAAGACTTGTCCACCGTAGATTTGAGCGTGATCATATGAGCCTTTGATACATGAGCGGTGCATAAATGTGGGTGCGAAAGCATATGCGCCCTGAAAAAACTTAGGATAAGAGAATAACATGGGTTTTTCCCAATCTTTCACATGTTTATATCACCAAGGGGTTAGACAACCAACTTTTAAAGCATACAAGACATGGTCCAACATTGCTCGTCGAGTTGGTTTTATTTAAATCAAGCAAACTACCCTATGTTCTAACCTAACTTCCTATGACAATTAGCCCATATTAAACTGTTGGGCTAAGAAATTACTCTATCCTGGGGCTATCTGACCAAGATTAGGCAGTCTAGCCAATTTTATTCACTAACTAACCTAGATCACTTGGCTAAGATTAAACAGTTTAGCCAAGCTTATTCACTATTCCTATCAACATCAATTTAAAAGAAATTGGCCATGCTTGAAAGGTATGGACCAAGCCACTATTATTGCATGGGGCTCCATTGAATTTCTTTTATGCCCTCTTTTATTTCTTTTCTTTTCTCAAATTATTTGCAGAATGAAAAATCATTTGGCAAACAAAAACACTATAGAGATAACATTTCAGTCACCAGTTGATCCTATAAATTATAGGGTTATAACATAATGAAATATTTTGCAAAACCAAATTTATGAAGAACATCAAATAAAAAGGAATGTCTTACCCAGTCAAATGCATTCGCCATAGCCATTTTGATAAGCATTCATTTTCTTTATTTTTTCTACTGGCAAGTATTGTCTCTTGAACCAATATTACATTATCAATGATTTATCTTTTCTACATAAACCCACCTTGACTGACATAGATACTTTTAGGGAGAATTTTTTAAGCATGTTTTCCATTATCTTTGTCAAGATCTTGTAAGAGTTACATAAAGAAATGGGTTGGAATCTTGAAAACAAATACAGATTGACCTCTTTCGAGATTAAGGATAAAAAACAGGAGTTGGTACTTTCACCAAGCTTGATATTCTTTTGCGAGTAGTTGAGAAGCCTTTTTAGGTCAAATTTGATCAAAGACCATCAAGCATAGAAAAGGTGAATTGTAAAGCCATCTGGACTCGAGGCTTTATCTAGATCAAGACCCCATATCTCTTTCACAATCTCCTCATTTCCTATCTCTTTAGTTAGTTCTATATTTTCTTCATTGGACACTAATGATGGTATATTTCCAGCATTATAGCATCACCAACAAAATGATCCTCCTCCTCCTCTATATATAAGGCTTCAAAATGATCTATGGATGCTTCTTTGATGGAAGAAAAATCAGTCAGACATCTTAGGGATATCTCATTCATAGTATTCTTCTGAAGCTCGGCTTTAGTTTGCTTGTGGCAGAATGTGGTTATTTTATTACCCAATTTTAACCATAGACTCTGTGATCTTAACTTCCAAACCTCTTCTTCTTTCCTATTAGCTATATGAATTTTCCCACAAAAATCTCTTTCTTCCATGAGGTCACTCTTAGTTACCTCCCCTTCTTCCATTTTAAATTGCAGATTACTAAATTTGGATTGTAGATTTGATTTCTCAAGATCTAGAGAAACGTTGGAGATGTTAGCCCACTCTTTTAACATTTCCTTTGTTGTCCTTAGTTTTCATTCCCATACATAGAAAGGGGGTCACTTGATTGGTCTAGTCCAAGTCTCAAAAATATTCTCCACAACTTTTGGATTTTGAAGCCAGAGAGGGTTGAACCTATAGGGGATGGGATAGAGATTTTGTTGCTAATGGAAGGTAAGCATGATAGGCCTATGATCTAAAATATTGAAAGGGATGATATTTGAAGAAATAAATTGATTTCTCAAAAGAATATCAATGTCGATAAGGAAACAATCCAATCTAGTAGTTATACGTCTTGGACCTCCTCTCCTGTTTGTCTAGGTATACTTTCATATTTTTGGTTTTATGTCCACTAGTTCCCAATTAGTTATAAGATCCTCCATGCTCTTCCTAAATGGATCCTTTATGATATTGTTTCCCCTCTTTTCTTTGTTTGACAGAACTACATTAAAATCCCCACCTACGATATTATTCTTTATCTATTATAAACCTCTTAAGGCCAACAATGAACTCCAACATTAAGTCTTTTTCCTTGTAATGAACATGTATGCAGACATTGAAAATATGAAAACTCATACCTAAATTTCGATGCATGAGACTAGAAAGAACCCAATGTTGCATGCTTTGAGTGTGTATCAACTCAAACAATGTATTGTCCCATACGATGTATATTCCACCCGATGGTCTTCTAGTTCTTATTATTATTGTTGTGTTGATTTTCCATTATCCTACTTGTACTTATCATTTACACTTTATCTAATTTAGTCTCTCGGATGAGGACTATGGTTGGCTTCTCAAATATGATAACATCCCTCAATTCTTCTTATGTGTTCCCACTACCCATGCCCCGACAATTCCAGGAGACAATAATCAATATTTAATTGATGGGAGTTTGATCCTACCACCCTGTGAACCTTCTAGTTGCACTTGAGTCCCTTGAGTTATGCTTGCTTGAAGTTTCATACTAGTGCCTACGAAAATTTTTAATAGTTCTCTAGATCTACAAGGTTTTTTTTCTTTATTAGCTGCCTCCTCACGCTTGTCCTTTAATGGTTTACACCTAGGTTTTTTTGGCAGGAATTCCTCCTCTATCTCTTCATCATCATGTTGTTTTTGGGTCTTCTTCCTTGTCATCACTCCACTTGATTGAGGGTAAAAAGTGTTTGAGGTTAATTCTATTTCTTGTTGTTCTTGAGGAAAATAACCTTCTGGAGTGAGAAGGGATTCAACTTGAGATTCTGAGTATATTGATTGCACAAAAGATTGAGGGATAATGATAGGACCATGCACTTCATTCTCTTTGGGAAGGGGGTCCAAAGGAGACATGGGTTCCTTTGAGGGGGGAGAAGAAGGAACAATTTTTGGTTGATAGAGCACTTCATACCTATTTATTGTAGGGGTTGATTTTATCTTTTGAATGTTAGCTCCTCTTAAAGTGGCTTGATTTGTGTTTAGTTTCTTCTTCACTATTTTCCATTGATATTCTTTCTCTATTGTAGCTTGATTCACAATGTTTTTCTTTGCAATATTTAGCAAAATTCCCATCTTCATGACAATTTTTGCACTTGAAGGGTAGTGGCTCATAGTCCAACTTCTATGTGTTTCTAGTTATCCAAATTGAGAAAAATTGCCTCTGGAAAATCTTTTCCTAAATGAACTTCCACAAAGATTCTTACACACACAAACATGCCAACTTTTGGTTCAGATCTATCAATTTAATTATCCAATGTATTTCTAATAATTTTGTGTGAGTCTTTGTTCCAATAATGTAAGGGAAAATGAGGCAATCAAACCCAAATAAGAACGACTAAAGGAATTTCTGATAATAGGGTCAAAATTTGGAGTTCGATGATTGAGGTAAATATTCCTTGTACCCATAAAGTAAGGACCACTCCAGACGATGACGCCCCTTTCCTCTTTCTTTTCAAACAAAAAGAATAAAACCCTCTTCCACATAAATACCTAGAGAGTTTTCCATTTATAATTGATACCTTGTTTTTTTGCATCAAGATGCCCATTGATCTCGAAGAGAGATAAGATCAATGAACCACCCGATAAGACCTCTTTGCACAAAATCCAAATCCATGTGATGGGAGTAAGTAATAGGAAGCGACACTTCAAGAATTTGGTCAATTTTCTTCACAAGTCTAGAAGGTTGTGATTTGGCTATAGATTTCCCCAAAGAAGTAACCAGTGATTTGAATGAGGCTACTTTAGCATCGAGAATGGGGGATTGACGCCATGAAAGTCAAGATCCATGGCCGAAGCCAAAGGGAAGATGAATGCAATGTGAAAGGAGCACAACAACTAGAGTTTGAGAGTATGTTAATATTATTAAAAATTAATCATCGATGTCTTCTAGAAGGGAGGAGTTTTTCACCATTTGGTAAGGTTTAGTTCTTATGAGGGTTTTTCCTGATGCCATGGGGTCACCTTGAGGTCATGGTTGAATATGTGGTTGCACCAATAGGGATTATATTAAATGATCTCATAACCCATGCACACTTAAGTGTATCAAAACCCATCCCCCCATGTGCTTCAATTTTAAAACATTGGGTTAACTTAATTGATTTGAATAAACTATCTCAAGGTTGAGTTTGTCGCAAGGTATCTAGTTCTAGATTGATTGAGGTTCGACTATGAATGAGTCCCACTTGGTTACCAATCATTATTGTGGTTGGCGGTTGAGCCACCCTCCATTTGGATATTCCAAGAAAGAGGGGGGGGTTCCTGTGATATTTCCTTGAAAAATATATATAGCCTCAAGGGTTAACTCAAGTGGTTAGACTTGTCATGCTAAATATGCAATGGCCAATGGGATCATGAGGTCAAATCAACCTAGATCCCTTAAAGTTAGACTTGCATATTGTACATGATCAAAATTTACCCCTAGCACCATTTACAAAATATGAAAAAGTTATCTCGAAGGTTTCTCCATTTTTTTCCACACACACACACACACACACATATATATATATTCTATCCACACAAAAAACAACAATTTCTTTATTGCAAGAATGGGTGCTATACATTTTATGATGAAAACATAAAACTACTAATGCATTCCATGAAAAGTTCATATTTGAATTTGTTTATAAGTTTAAGATTTATAAAACTATCACTAATATATTATATACATTATAAACCAAAATCTACATCATTACTAAAATTACTAAAAGTAAATAACAAATTGAAACTAAAACAATCTACATTTAAGTAGTTTTTTCCACTTTTTAAGATTTTTTTTTACAATTGTTTTTTCTGAAATTCAAATATTATACTTTCATCCTAACAAAATTACAATCTCATCCATTTAAAAGCGTGATTAATGTCTAAATCCACCTAAAACATCACAACTACAATTAAAAACTATGATTAGACTTGAAAGATCAAGACTACAATTAAAAACTATGTTTAGACTTGAAAATTTATTATTTATCGGATTCCAATAAGGATAGAGCAGTTTAACTAGAGTTTAGACAATACCTTAAACAACCCCTAAGGTAGCGGGTTCACTGGAAGTAATTCTCATTAAGTTAACTACGTCCTTACCTCTTGAGTGGTGAGGCTTATGCAAGTCTACCGCTTTTGGATCCAAAGCCATCGAAAGGAGTGAGGACACTCATGACATCACCCAAATCTTTCGATTGTCCTATCCCTATTTTTTTCTAGGTTATAACTAAAAATTACTTTTGATTTTTTAGATTAAAGTTAATAACCTTTTTATAGTACTAGTAATTTATTATACCACAATTTCTCTTTAAATAAAATGGTTTATTTTTTTATTTTTCAATAATTAAATCAAAACTTAGCATATATATGCCACCTTATTTTAAACTATAAATAACTTTAATTAAAGTTTGAATTAATCTTTAAAAAAAATCTTTTATTTTTTGTGTTTGTTATCTAGTACTTATACAAGACACTAATTATAACCATGCTTTTAAAAAAAATTACAATAAAATAGAATAAAAAGTAACTTTTTCCATGTTAATATAATGAGGTACAACTTTTTCTTTTGAAGAAATTTTTTCAAAGTAGGCTAACTCGGTAGCAATCTTCCCTCCCAAGCCTACTCCCTCCGGCAGGTTCTCCGACAAATAACTTTTCGAGCTGTAGCATTATCCCATAGGCTGCCAGCATTCCGTAGCTCTTGTCGCATCCACCGACGATTACGTTGTCCCACATCCCGCGGATCGACTGAAATTTGAATTTCAAATTTAGATGGGCTCGCTTCATTTAGTAGTAGCAATCGTAATAGTAGCAGTGTTATCTCCCCCTGTAATAGTAGCAAATGCTAATGGATTAAAGGTGGGTTATTATCGTCATAGGTGCCCTGAGGCGGAGGCAATTGTAAGTGCAGCTGTGGCGAAAGCCGTGAGAGCAAATCCTGGCGTTGCACCTTCTCTTATCAGGATTCACTTCCATGACTGCTTTGTGAGAGTAAAAATGTGGTGATTTTTATTATATAAATATTTAGCCTTTCATTTTTTTACAATTATGACATAGAGTTTATGCTAATAACTTACTTTAATTTACTTTAAAGTATTAAAATGTGATGATTTTATTATATAAATATTTAGCCTTTCATCTTTTTACAATTATTAGATATCATGCTAATAGTTTATTTTAATTTACTTTAATAAACTTGTGATGACGAATAAGTTTAATATTATTTTTCAGATTTATTATTATTTATTGCTGAAGGAAATCAAATAGTTTCTCTTGTAAATAATTTTATAAGTAATTTTATAAGTTAATTTGAATGTAATTTTTTTTACAAAATGTAAAAAGAAATTTGATCTTATAAAAGTTCAAGATTAAAATAAAAATATGTTTATATATAAGTAAATATAAATTTTAACTTTTTTCACTTCTATCTTTTTATAAATAATAATAAAATTGACACATTTTTCACTATTTTGATTTGGATACCACTTTTAAAAAATTAAAGAAAGCTTGAAAACTGAAAGTTGTAAAAATTCTCACAAGATAACACATATTAAAGAGGAAACTCATGTGATAAATAGATAAAACTTTTAAAAGAGGATACCATCATTATTTTTTTTTAATAAAAATGGTTGGAGGTTTTTATATTAAAAAGAGAATAGCAAAATTACAAAAGATACATATGGTAGAGTGTAAGCACTTTTGGTGCTTCCGAAAGAGCTTAATTGTCTATGGAGGTCTAAAAAAACTATATCAGCTAGTCCATATGAGCTGCAGTTCTGCCATGTAAAAATGGTGATATACATATTCAAAAACAACAAAAATTTATATTTCATAAAAGACCCGATTAATGGTTTAGAGGCTGCTCAGGGTCTTCCTAATGTTCCACCTGTTGAGCTTCTGGATTTGCCTATGTTGGGTTCTCCTCTACATAGTGTCTGCATATCCTAGATCAGAGGGAACCGAGTGATGATCATTACTGGCTATAGAGTGAAAAGAAGAGGGGATCCGAGACTCGCCAGTGCGAGCAGAGTTCGCTGGTTGCTGTGGGTTTTCCAATTGCTGGGTGACAACCCCAAGTTGTCTTGTGTTTCTATTAACTCCCCTTAAGACTATCGTCAGTTCTTGATTATGGTGGATTTCCTGTTGCTGCAACTATGTCTGAAGGCATGCCAAATCCTCACGAATCCCCTGGTTCTCACGCTGAAGTTCTCGATGATGAGCGTCTGTGTGCTCCTCTGCCCTCCTAACATCTGTTCGGAGTGGTCGAAACTGCTCTCGAAGCTCCCCTGATATGCAATTCGGACAAGAGCATGGTGCTCTTGACCTTCACCACATGTTGGTGCAAAGATTCGAGAGCAGAGTAGGCAAGCAGGCATCGAGCACACAGATTGAGCAAAGGATGAAGAAATGAAGAGAGAGGACAAAATGAATAGAGGAGAAAAACCAACTTGAGTGAAGGACGAGCGATCTGATGAACCAAACAAAGAAGCTGAGAAGTAGCCACATCAACCATGAGTGTTTAAACAACATTCCTTTGAGGGAAAAGGGAGCCATAATCGTCCACGAGCATAAGTGACTTTGCGTGGGATGAGAAAACAGAGGTGACGCCATAGGCTTCTGGTTGATAATCAGGGAAGGCATGCAAAGATCCGCAAATATAAGGGCAAGTGAATGCCGTTGGAGAAAGGACACGTGGAGCAGGATAGGAGGCGTGTGGGCTGAGGAGGGGTGTNTCAGCAGGAGATGGGGAAAGGGGGAAGGGGGAGGAGTGAGGGGAGAAGGGATGCGAAGGGAGGAGGTGAGGAGGACTAGAGAGAGGTGGGGTTAGGGTATAAAGAGAGGAATTAGTGAATAATTCCTTAGTTGTGGGTGAGAGACTATTTGAAATGGCACAGTAAGGCAACCAGTCATAAGAGGAGGCTTGGTTGATGACTAGATGGCTATGTTCCAGGGATTTCGCAGCTTTAGCTAGGTTATCTGCCTCGGTGTTCTGAGCACGAAGAATATGAAAGAAGTGTAAGATAGTGAAGTGATGTTTCGGGGTGTTTATTTGTGAGCAGAGGCCATTGGGCGGATGATTTGTTGAGGTTGAGAGACCCCGAAGATCCTTTATAACTATTTCAGAGTCCCCTATCACCGTTAGAGTTTGAATACTTTCCTCATGAGCTAGTTTTAGCCCCATGTACATTGCTAGGGTCTCTTCTCTGTTGTTGGCTGTTTTCCCCAAACCCCAAGAAAAGTCAGCTACCTTTTGTGCATCAGAATCATAGATGAATCCCCCCGCACCTGCCGCCTATGGGTTACCTATTGCTTCTCCATCAAAGAAAAGAAGGGAGGTGTGTTGCTTCCTTTGCCAATGGGAGAAGTCGATGTTGCTGAGACACAGTTTACATTCTTTCCTTTTGGGTTTTTGCCTGGGGGGAATGAGGGGTGTGGTTGGGGGTCCCAAATGTAATTAACCCACTCTTCTTCGCTTTGTTCCAAGACACCTGGAAGATCGAATCCAATTTATTTGGTCTTGAATACTTCTACTACTAATCTACAAATTTTGGCGAAGATGTTGTGCACTAGGGGAAGATTCTCGCGGAAAATGGCTTCATTGCGAGCTAACCAGATTTCCCAATAGACGAATTTGGGGTTTGTCTCTAGAAAAGAGTAAATTGTTTTTTGGACGAGAATTTGGGGCTAACTCGGGAGCAATATTCCCTCCCAAGCCTACTCCCTCTGGCAGGTAGCTTTCCGCTTCGGTGACTGCACTATCCCCTATACACTGTCGTTTGTCCATCACCAATGACCATAAATGTTGGAGCATGCTTCGACCACCGTCCTCCAGCCCAAATCACGGAATGAAAGCGAGCAGTGGATCACTTCCCAAGACTGAAATTTCAATTTTGAATTTTGAACGTCTCGTGCATAGCGATCGATGAATACCCTGGAGCTGCGGGTTGTTTCTTATTTTTGAGCTAGCCTGTAACTACCGGCTCACAACAATCTTGAAATGAATGGATGTTACAAAATGCCAAGCCGACCGCTGGTTGGGGAAGAATATTGGTTGTTGCAAAAAGAAAGAGACAAAGAAATTATGTGACAGAAATTCAAGATTGTCTTGCATATCAAAAACCCTATTTCCATCACGAGCAGCCATGGTGGAAGAGCTCTTCATATCAACATGAAATTTATCATCTTCTTTTTCTATTTCTTCACTGGATTCAATGGCCTACTCGGCTTCCTCCGACGACATCACGGACAACAACAATTCTTAATGGGGTTTCTCCCCTCCATCGATGCCCGATGGCAATGGCGGCCTTCTCTTCCACATGAAGTCTCTCAGAGAAAGCCTCCCTTCTCACAAGTAAGTCTAATGGAAACTGTACATCCATTACGAAAATCGTTGTCTTCGTTTTGAATGGGGGCTATGGTATAGGTTAATTTTTTTAAAGATTATTCACAGATAGAAGGACTCCTCACACTCTAGATTACATGTGGATCTTGAGGCACCCCTCCTATGGACCTCTTACACTAGTTGTTTCCATTAATCTCAGTTGACCCATTCAATCATGTTTTTTTAGTAGGTCTTTTTTTTGTGTAACTTCATCAATGAATCAATTTGTAGATAGTTTTGTTTGTAGGTGAATTCCCTTTGTCAATAATTTGGTTATTGGTGACTTGATTGTTTTTCAATAAATTTTAATTTCAATGATTTCTATTATAGATGATATTGTTTACATCTCCACTAAATATTATTTCTATTCAACTACGTTACCTACCCTTTATGTTGAATTGAAAAATTATGTCAACTCGACTTTCAATTTCTCTTATTCAAATTCAATCCTTTGATTAAGGTTCATTACAAATCTAATTCATCTCAAATAATGTTGTATTGTAAGTTGTAGTTGTGGCTACTAATAAAGAGAATATACAAAAACATTTGTTGAAACCATGTAACAATGAAAAGAACATTCAATTCATTGCAATCCAATTTGGACTCCTCACACTGTAGGGTATATGTGGACCTCGTAACCATGTAACAATGAAAAGAACATTCAATTCATTGCAATCTAATTTGGACTCCTCACACTGTAGGGTATATGTGGACCTCACACCCCTCTAGTGGACCCCTCACACTCTATTTATACATGGATATGAGTTGATCTATTCAATAGTGTTTCTTAATAGGTCTCTTCCTTAGTGGGTCCACTTCGTCGATACATAATTTGTAGATGATTTTATTTGTTGATGAATTCCCTTTCTCCATAATTTTGCTTGTAGATTACTTATATTCAAGTATGTTGCTTGTTAGTGGATTGTGTCAACTATACATTCAATTTATTTTTGTTCAAATTCAATTATTTTATTGGAGTTAATTATGGATTTAATTTATTTGGAATAAAGTTCTATTGTAAGTTGTAACCATGGCTATTAATTCAAGCATTTAAATTAATTATTAAATTTAAATGCTACATGTTTCTGAGGAACACGTGCACGTTCTTGAGAACATGCACGCGTTCTTGGGAATGTGCCTACGTGGCTTGCTAAGTGGCGGTTCGGGGTTTGTTTAACCTATCACATCAGGAACCACNAAGGTTGCGATTTCAAATAAATTGAAATTTTAACCACCCCAAAAAAGGGTGCTACCGGTAGCACAACTTTTTGATTCGGGAGTAAAAATAGCCACTAAATTTGATCTTTAAAAAAACGATAACTCTTGAGAGTTCTCGTTAAGTTGGTAACTTTGTTCTTTTTGTAATATGTAATTTTGCATATGTTTTCTTCTGCTGCCACACCATTCCTTTCCAGGTCTCTTGCTGTCAAAGTTTCACCAGGCTGCAAATCATTGCCACATTCATAATGGCATCAGATACATGCTTTTTGAAATATAGCTTTTTCTTGTTGAGTGTCTAACATTTGTGCCGAAGACACTTGTTGTGTTACACACACGACTACTGAATCCTAATATATTGATAATGCCAACCACCAACGAAGCACCGAGCTTTTGGGTTTTCTTAGATCCTCAAAGAGCAAACCAAAGCAAAGCAATTAACTGACTCGCTAGCTTCAATCATTTATTACCTACATAATCCTTATCATCGATAGCATATGAATTAAGCATGGCCTCCAACATCTGCCTTAACATAACAACCACATAGATATATTTTGGTCGAAAATTATATTGCTATATTGACACGTTTGCAAGGAAGACATTAAGAAGGATATCCCGAGCTTCATCAACTTTTGGTCATTCTTCCTTCACCCAAGATGGTCTTAACCTTTTCACCTTTGTTCCAATATACTCCAATGCATGTTGTTGTGTAAGAGAAGCACACTCCTGCAATGATGGGGCGAATATGCCTGCAAATTTTTGAACCTTACTACCATTTGTTCAATTTCTTGATTACTTTCAGTGCCCATAGCTTTTTATTTCATGGGTACTGTTGGTAATGGATGTTGTAACACTTCCACTATTGTTAGTGTCAATTATTATTCGGTCTCTTCAGAATTTTTCTGAATTAAAATTACCTTCTCAATCCCCTTAATGACAAAATAGCCTCTTGGATCAAGAGGGAATTCACCAAGTTGTGCTAGTTCGACCTTGTTTTTTCCAATGAGCGATTAAGACCGGAGGTTGTAATCATACCTCCGCAATGAATCATAGTTGAAACTCCATATGAGAGCTAATCAAAATCAATTTAAGTTATGGATTTATTTGTACATTTTTGGTATTCAGTGGAGTGGCTTCTAATAGTGTACTTTGCAGTTGCAAGAGTAGAATAACCGTATGATGGCCATTCTCATATCCTAGAGTTGTCTCAATATCATCCAGGGTTCCATATGCGCTCTTCACAAATTCACTCTTATTATTTATACTAACTTGTACAGGCAAAAACTTTCTGACCAACAAATGACAAGGTTGTCATGTTCGTCGAAATTTGGGAAAATCTAGACTTTATGAAATATGCAATAAGTAGCAGCACGATCACCTTTGTTTGCATGACCCACTCTTGGAAATAATAAAGTAAACAATACTACACTAGTGAGTCCAGTAGCGTGGCATTTGATTGGAGAACATATGAATAATTTTAATGAATGGTCACTTCGTGTGGATGTTGTTGAATTTGGCTCTGATTATGTGGTTACCATTGAGTTACTTTGGGTTAGTGCTTTTGTAACAACCCAAATTGATTTTTATTGATTGTAGTTAAATTAAATTAAATTAATTATTAAAATAAATACATTTGAATCATTTTACTATTTTACTATTTAAGGGTAGGTGAGGGAATTAATGAGGGGATAAGGCAGTTGGGATTTAAATGAGGGATGGGGATTCGAGAGAGGGGGATAAGGATGAGGGGCGAGGACTTGGACGGGGGTCTTTTCTTTTTTGGGAAAAATTCTGAAAGAAGAAGGCAAGGAGGAAATTCTGGAAGAAGAGGGGAAGAAGGAGGAAAATGGAGGGCGTAGACTGTTTTGGGGGACATTTGCTTGGGAACTACTGTTGCTGGGGATTTTGGGCTTGGGGGCCAAGAAACCGCAAGGATTCCTGGAGCTAGGGAGCTAGAGAGGCTGTTCCTAGCTGGCTGGGAGGTAAATATTCAATTTTGGGCAGTTTTGGCAAGAACAAGAACAAAGGATCAAGGGACTGAATCAACCATAACCTGCAGGTCGAGGTATGTATTTTACTAGTTGATCTGTTGTTATTATGCTGTCCATTTACCCGTTTATTCCTTGTATAAAGAAAATCCCGAACTAAATTGTGGTGAATGAAACTTCTTTCTTGCAGATATGTCAGTAATATAAATTTTACTTCTCATATACAAAAGATATTTTCTTACATAAAAGAGTCATTACAATAGGAGATAATTAACTTTAGAGGCTCTGAAATAGTAGGCCTTATAAATGGTATCAGAGCCTAGTTTCAAAACTCAAACCTGGGTTTGACCACCCACATAACTGTACAATCTATTCCCCCAAACAACAACAACCCCTAACCTACAACCTAGAAACCCTCTATTTACAACCCATAAAACCTATGCAGACTACCTAGAAGAACCTTGTTCCAACCACTCGTTTTATTCTTCACGTGCGTAGACAAAAAATTAACAGAGTTAGATTCAGAAATATTGTAAAATAAACAAAAGATTAGGAAATGTATATGTACTAATTACTATATACAAAAGGAAACCAATACTCATTCTAAAAAAAAAATTACCCATGAGACTTCAGGATGAACTTTCCAATTTGGGTCCACCATCTCTAGAGTAACATTGTTTTAGAAAGGAATTTAGATGTTGGAAATTCCAAAGTTTAGAATTAGATCTTATTAGGTGTTGCAGATATCCTTTATGGGTATATGATTTATATTGTAGAAGGATTGCCTTGCACCACTTTAAAAACAAAATGGCAACACAAATTTCACAACTAGAAATTTTACAAGCTATCATACTAGAAAAGAGAAGAAACCTGTGCATAGTGTTCCCACCCATGCCTCCTCACTATGGTGAATTCAGTAGCCCCCATGTTTTATCCCCTACCAAGAACTTTAGTGCAAATTATCTATTTGAATTGCTGATTTGTTTTCTCATGCAAGATAGACTTTAGAACCCGATTAGGATCTAGTCCTTTGCATAGACAATACTTCCATCTTGCTGCCAAAGATAACTCCCATCCATTGGGGATGGTTGTTCTTCAAAACAATCTGCACATGGGTGATTTTCTTCACAATTTGAATTTTGGAAATGCTTCCTTTTGGGAGGAATATTTGGAACATTTTCCGTAACATCAATAAGATGACAAATCACATCGCACTGATCAACATCCATATTAGCTTGTGACCTATGCAATTCAACCTGCAGTTTATCATTCTCTTTTTGAAGAGCCTCCTCAAATCCAAAGTATGGATACCTACGAGAAAGGGACTTCTGCAACATTGAAGAGTTCGATACTGCAGATTCTGGATGTGATATTGCATCATGAAATTTCTCCTCCTCTTCATCAAGAGTGTATTCTCGTTGGTCCTTCTCAATGGCCTGGAGTCGGTCCTTGCCAAGGTAAATGCTCCAATCACAACCAGTGCACCAAACACTTTCTTTGTAAACCAACACAACACACAACACACAACACACAACATACAACACACAACACACAACACACAACACACAACACTTCCCATGCATGGTTCCTTGGCACCACGTAGCTTTATATCCTAGAATATTGTGTTGGCAATGTGAGCAATGTAAGCAAGGTTCTTACAATTTATGTCCCGAGATGAAGTTCTTTGCAACACCCATTCCCTCAGTGAACCTAGGTTGCTAGATTTGTGGTCGTCCTGCTGGCTCTTTATTCCGGTGAAGTGAAGGCAAGGGGCAACAAGCCTCCTTTCCTCAAGAGATTATTCATTGAAATGGACCTTAGCTGATCCAGGGGATCAAATTTTGCTCAAAAGTCAAATTGCTCGAAATCGCTTCAAATCTAACAGGAGCGCAGGTCTCGTCGTCATGAACCCAATGCAACTTGTTTGGGTTCAAACAAACGTCGGATGAGAGAGATATCACGTTCTGTTCAAAACGACCAACAGGCAAAAAAATTGTGCTAACTGTATAGTCCGTACGGATGCTGACGTGGCAGACCGTACGACACGTGGAAGGTCCATACGACACGTGGCAGAAAACCGTGTGGACAGTTGGCAGTTGGCGTGGCAGATATTGGTTGGCAGATGTGGACGAATAGTCTGCTGACACATGGCATATTTTGTCCAATGATTTGGTGCCACGTGGCCCAGTCGTGGGCTGCCACGTGGCACCCTGTTATTGGTTGGTTGTATAAAATTTATTTGGAGTCCACCGGACTCGACCCCGCGACCTCCACCTGCATGCAAAGTCTTTGCAAAGTCCACCAACCAACGCGCCATAACATGTTTCTTATTATATATATGGTGTGAATTATATTTGAGTTTGAATGTTTTAAAATTGGCGCGAAGGTCGGGCTGGGGCTTAGCCCCAGCCCGTGGTTATGTTGTTATGTCATATGGCCACCGGTTTAAACCTTGGCACCTGCACATTTCAAACTTTACGCCCCGGTCGTATGTATATACCATGGGACCTCCGACGAGCGCCCCCGACCGTTGCCTTTTGTTTTTAAAACATAGCCCATTTTTAATACGCGCGGTCATATGGTGGTGCATGTGCCCTTGGCCTAGGCGGTTAAGGGCTAGCGCGTAACCATCCTACAGTTTGTACCAGTTGTGTGGTTGCGTCCGGTGCTGGGTTTTTCCACATTTATGCGAGTGGGGGCTAGGTTGAGGAGGCAAGGGTGCATTTTGGAGATCCAGAGACAACAAGTTTGAAGGGGAACTTCCAAGAAGCCTATCTTCTTCAATTTTTGGCCAAACGAGGTGCAAAAAAAGCCCAGCTAGGGGTTTTTGGACGTTCTAAATCCATTGGAGCCATCTATTTGACATTTTGAGCATTCTAAAGCACATATTTGAGCACTTTTAGAAAATAATACAAAAGATCCATTGGAAGCTGGACCAAGAGATGTAGCCCAAGAGAGGGGTGAACTCCTTTACCATTTGCTGTGTTATGTGTTTTCTGTTCATTGTTTATTGCTGCTGTTTATATGCATCTTGAATGAGTAATTTCTATAAAAGTTGTGTTGCAAAATTGATCCATTTTCATTTTAACACATGAATTAAATCTTGCAAATATTTTCAAGAATACAAGTCTTCTTCAGTTTTAGATCAAGTTGGTATCAGAGCATAGGTTTTTGAAGACTTGATTATTTGCAAGTGTTTTGTTTTCTTATGCTCAC
>SNQJ01S0126380.1:50498-90939 GCA_010110895.2 Picea sitchensis
TTTATTTATTTAAAAAAAATAATAATAATAATAATTAATAAATAATTTTTTAAATAACAATTTAGGAGTCTTTTTTAAGCTTTTTTCTTTGATGGTAGAAGTCTTCTACGCCACGAGGATGGGAATAGTGACTGCCTACGTGGCAACAGCGACGTGACTCGCGCATGCCCCTCCCTACCTCTCACACCATGAACTTAAATATAATTCATTGCTACCAGAGCACCATTAACGCTCCTAGTGCGCTCTGCTCTGGCCTCTCGTCTTATCGATGGATCCACCATTACTCTGGTCACCTCTACGCATGTGCGTCCTCCCCTCTCAGTGGTATTCATACCATGAAGCTCACCAGTGTCTCCTCCATCTTTATTCTATCTTGCTAGAGCCATCTCGCAGTTTGTGCCCTCCTCTGGTGCTCACCGACCATTCTCGCCATTTCCTTGTGCCTGCTTACCTTTGCTTTGCTCCAGCCATGCCGAGATTGCGTGGAAAGTCCAAACGTGGTTCAGCTTGGCAACAAAATTGGTCGCGCCTGGCAATTCAACCCCCGCCTGCCCCCACACCCTCTCATAGCTAGTCACCCTCCTCGTCGGCCTCTTTGAAGCAGTTCGTTCATAGTCTCAGTGGTCTCATGCCTCTCTCCTCGCCCTATGCATGTAGAGTTGAATGGTTCGGCCTCCTGGGGAACTCATTGAGCTTCAACCCAGGGCCTATACCAAACTTGGCCCCCTCTTCGCAACGAACCCTGGCCGTTCCTCCCAATTCACCCGACAACTCTGCTCCTACGCCTTCGCTAGTGCAATCGCCACTAGTCCAATCTCCACGCGAAGGTTTCTTCAGCTTCCATGAGAAACATCAGGAGCAGGCCCACTCCTGCTCAGACTGCGCTACCTGCGCAAAATTATAGGAGGGCCTTGCAATTCTACAAGACCTGGCGTTCGAGGTTCGCAAAGAGGTGGACGACCTATGCTTTTGAGTGGAAGACTTGGACAGAAAGGGGACAAAAATCCTGTAGATGCTCTCCTCTTTGCACGGTTCATGCCACCCATCAGAAGCGGCACCAAATGCACCTGGGGACTCAAAGACGATATTGGTACCAGCTCTAGTCTCCAGTGGACGACGCAGCACCAAACTTGGCTCCAGCGCTCCAGGCACTCACCTTGGACACGACGCCATGCTACACGTCCACAACATGAGTTGCACATGTGTCAGACTGCATGGCTTGTTGGTTGTTTTGTTTATATTTTTCCACTTGTCTTTTCAGTTATAATATGTTATGATTGTCTAATGTCGGTCCTAGAGGGTCTAGAAGCTTGGGTGAATCGGTTTCCCCACAGGGCGATTCCACTCCAGTTGTGTAATTATGTTATATGACTGGCATTATGAAACAATGGTTTTTGAATTGGGAGGTTGGTTGAATTGGTTTCCCCACGGGGAAATTCAGTAACTACAGTCCTCGAATAGACATGTCGATGTTGTAATTTTTTATTCTTAAAGGTTTTTTATAAAATAATTACTTACAAAAAAACAAAAAAACATCACTTTTCGATGTAAGGGTCAATTTTAAGGTTTATGTCCTCAATGGTATCAATTCTCAAGGTTGTGATTTCAAACAAGTCGAAATTTTGACCACCCCCCAAAAAAGGATGCTACCAATAGTGCCACTTTTTTATTTGGGGGTTGAATTTAGTGTTTTTGACCCAAATATACAAAAAAAATTGACCAGAGTTCTCATTTTGAGGTCACAATTCTTGTTAAGTTGGTAACTATGTTAAAGGCTTGAATGCCACGATTTAGTGAGAAGTATACATCGAAGGGGCAATGCACATTTGGTCCACGTCTTAGTAATGAAGATATTCATTTGCTCGTCGAGTATGTAAAGTTGCAAGCAGACCAAGCGTGGCCAAAACTAGATCGTATGTGATTATTTCAAGAATTAATATATTTTGTAATTACATGTATTATCGACTAGAAGCAATTGAATCATGTATTGGCTTCAATCCATTCATTTTAAAATGGCCATAATTGATAGAACCACCCATCAAACGTTATAAAACAAGCACCAAGCAGCCAGCCAAAAGGACGAGAAATTAATGAGAGGTATGCTAAGAGTTGAGTGAGGTTCATTCTTTTAATCATTCATCCTCCATTCATTTTCAATCATGGATATGATGATCTGTTGATAGCAGAGGTGACTTGCGAAGTGGCGGGAGAAATGAAGCAATGTTGATTTCTAATGGTGTCCTAAAGGTAACTTGTTTATTTGCTATAGTTTGTTGTATAATAGTCCGAGTTATATCAACACTAATCAATTTTCTTGTATGCAGATTGTACCTTGTGCTTTACAGTGATTGTTTCATTCAATGTCTGACTTAGTCTTTCTTCATCTTCTTTTTGTGCTTGGCTATTCTATGTATAATTCTAAATTCCATCTAGAATATTTAGAGTCACTTCTAGTCCAAGTTCTCGCAATAATTCAAAAGCATCAAAAAAATGTATGAGTGTATGGGGTTATATACAAATAAAAGATCAAACTTCAACCTTGGAATAATTCATTTTCTTGTTATTGTTTTATTCTATTTTTACAGTATTCAAAACATAAAAATACAAAATAATGTTAATATATTTAATTTTCTTTAAATAGATTTCAATGCAAATAATTGATTTCCTTTGTTTTAATTCCATTCAACTTTTGGTTTACTAATTGCAATTTTTAAACGAAAACATAACTTATTTCACTTTGTTCGTTAGACTCTACGGTAGTTCTTGTAATCACTAACTTAATTAATTTAAGTTTGATTATTTTTCTTTTTAACTATTTTATGTTTGCACTTGCACTTTTAATTATGCACTTACTTCCGATTTAATTTGTATTTCATACACAAAAGCAAAAGTATAAAAATTATAAAGTTATAAAATATATAAAAAAATTAATATTTGCAAAATTATAAAAAGAGATTCATGATTAGAATCTTGGGTTTTAGGGTTTAATGTGCTTTCTTTTCGAGGCTTTAAACTCAGGGTAACATTCCTTCCTTTTTTCGTCTAGCTTCACGGGAGGTTGAGATGTTGGTATTGAAACTTTACAGTTTTTGTATCAATAGATAGCAATTATTTTTCATTGTTTCCTTGTCTTTTCTAAGGGATTTAAATAGTTCTCTTTTGTCAAAGTATGTTATTTACCTTGTGCTCATCAATGATATGGGTCAATCAGAAAGACTGATGATTTATATCATATCTTCCTCACAAATTCATCATCATCCAGACTAATTAAGTGGAGTAAGAACCCCTAAATGTTCACATCTCTATTGTTGACAACCTATTGAAAGTTTTTGAAAAATCGTCAACAAGAATTTTTAATTTTGCAACACGTCATATAGAAATTAATTAGGCAAAGTAAGGACCACTTAAGTCCACATTCTATGCTATTGATTTAATTTTGTTCAAGTATTGCAATCTTTATTTACCCTTGTATCACACATTTTATTTCCTCACAAGAAGCACACATGTGAAGGACCTAAAGAGTCCTCTTTTCTCGAGTATGCACTTCACCTTGCCTTGGTGAATCAGAAAGATTAAAGAGTTCTGAAATAGCTCCTTCAACTCACCTTAATAAAACATAAATTGGATCATGGCCCCAATTTGAGCCCTTAAAAACAACTCTACTAATCAACACACTTAATTCCTCCTTTGTGAGGTCACAAAATAATTAATAGTGTTGGGTAAGATTTGAGGGATAGGAATACAAATAAATTCTTATTATTTCTCATAGGAAATATAGAAGTTGTCTCGGGGAGATTTACAATCCTTCCCCTCAAGTGTGTAGAAAACCAAGGCAAGGAGGTACCTTGTGGGGTCATATGTTGAGGTCCAATTGTTGTTGTGAGTCTCTTTGAGCCACTAAAATTTTATGACTCTGGCATGTGACTACTCGAAGCTAAGAGTCCCTTTCTCACACTTGACGAAGGTAACCTAGTGTCCAAAACATAGGATTTCCACACAAGTGGAATTTTTGGGATTCTTTTACACCCAAGGTAGATAGTGTTGGTTGTTGGGAAGTGTCACCAGTTCCATCGGGGCATACCACCAATACCCTGCACTATAAATGACTCATTCATACCTTCACTAGTAATCTTCGGTGGATTTAGATCCCATTGTTGAGAGCTCTTGGAAGGCTGAGTGTTTTCTTTTAGGGGAAGGACAATAGGTCTCATAGGAAAAGTGTGTTTTTTATTTTTTCAAACCCTCATGTGAAATCCCTCCTATCAAAACACATATTTCTTTAAAGTAAAATATAGATATAGTTGCATCACTAGATCAATGTTTCATTTTGATTCATACATTTTCTTTGACTAGGCCATTGACTAAAGAAACACAAGTTAACAACCATCCACTTGAAGTTCACACACAACCTACAATTTAGGAACCATAGTAGACCCTTTGGCACTCCATTTTTCCTCGCACTTGCAAGGGCTTCCCTCAATATTGTGAGACGTTCCTAGTCTTTCTACTTCACTAGTTCGATTAACCCCACTGCATTCACTTTTGAGTGTTGCATTGTTTGGCTTAGCTCTACTCAATTCATCCTTTTTAGGCTCAAACGCTCATAACAACCCTCTTGGAAGCTCTTCCTTGGCAGTATCTAGCTCCCAATAGTTAGTCCTAGTGGCAGGTGTTTTAACATAACCTCCTCATACATCCAACCCTCTATATATGGTTGTGCTCAATCTCCCAAATTCAACAAAGCTCACTAATGATCCCATTTTACATGACCTAGCTTGGCCACCCATGCCCACCAAGCTACCCTCATAATTCCAAAATTTGAGGGAAATCTGGGTGAAGACCCAGCTAACTACATCATGACATTCCATCTTTGGTGCTCTTCCAACAACATCATGGATGATATTATCCAGTTATGTTTGTTCCAAACAACTCATAGTAGGCCATCAAAAAATGGTACATTAATGAAACAATAGAATCACATGCCAATTTTACATCTCTCCTGAATGCATTTTTTACTTTCTTACAATTACTATTTGGTCGTGACACTGGTTTGGAAATTCTTACTGATTTTTGACAAAGCACTTCCACACACATTGCAGATCATATCCACGAGTTATGTTGGTGAAGCTTATTGTCAAAAATTGAGGTGAAGGAGAATCTTCTCCTGAATTGGTTCTTGAAATCCATTTTTCCATTGATTTCCAAAAACAGGGCCAAAACCATGCCCAAGACTGAGGATGAGGCCATCCTTAAAGTCCAACACTTTGATTTGATCTATGCTTAGTCTATGAACATATACACATTCATCCCCAATGTCTCTGACCTTCAACATTTTGAACGATAAAATCTAGGGACCTCCCATTCCATGGATGGGTTGATTGGGTCCATGACCCACTTCAACCAACCTTAAGGACCCCTATGCCTATATGGAACTAGCCATTATGAGATCCATTATCGTAGAACCCCCACACATTAGAATATTGTTGGAACATCATATGCACCCAACAATATGTCACACAACCCTCCTTCCCAAATGCAAGGTGGAAACAACCCACCGCATCTAGGGACTAGCATGCCCTCCACGAAAATGCATGCTTCCCCACACATACATGTGTCCTTTGTAAGATCCCCAAGTGGATATATGAGGAATTTTTTAGTTTTAATGTTTTTCTAGTCGAAGGGTTTTGTCAAACAATTCACACCTATAACTTATTGCGCTTGTGTTTGGGTTTATTGTTTGGTTTGATAGAACAAATAGTTTCCAATGATACACTTGAGCTTTAAACAACAATAAAACACAAAGAAACAACAACAAGAATAGCCACAAAACTCATATCTGTATTTTATTTAATATATAAGTTGACCTCAGTACAAGAGAAGAGCATATTTGGAAACAAATATAGAAAATGGAAGATGTGGCTAATAGAACCTCCAAGATACAATATAAGAGGAATATTGGCTTCCTTCAAGCCTCCACTAGTTCCATACAGAAGATCTATAAGATCAATCTCTTTCCCTTCTGCGAACTACCAAGTCTTTTGGCTGAGTTGCGCCCCTCTCTGGCTGGAATTTCCCTTGGAATTTCAACCTCACTAGATCTGGCCTACAAACCCCAAAATAATAATGATTTCCTAAAGAACAAGGGATGACTATCACATATGATGGATTTCCTTGGTTGTTGCTGCAGTTCCAACCTCCAAAGCACTGGCTCTTTATGGCCAAGTGTGCTACTCTTCAATAAACAGGCCCAAATCTAAGAATAAATAGATATGGAGAGAGAAAATCTCAAAGAATGTCAAGTAAGGTCACTCCAGGGATGGCCAATGCCTCCAATTCCTTATCTCCTCAAGATCCAACTCCCATAAGCCAAATCGAACTCCTTCTTCTTGGACAGTGTGCCCCTCTCTACAGAAACCCCTGAATGGTGTGTCCTTCTTCACAATTGATAATTAAAATGATTATGGACTCGATAGAATGGTGAGAGTGGAATCGTTCACCCCTTGGCCAAGCTTGGACCAGGAAAGGAGTGATCTTTCACCTCCAAGTTGATCTCTAGGATTTGTTTAGCCAAAACCCTCAAAACACTCAAGTTTCCAGAGCTCAATTTGAAAATAGAAAATGATCGTCAACATTATGAGAGAGTATGAGCCCCTATCTCTCTTTTATACCTTGTTTTACCTTATTCCCTTCAAGTGAATTTTAATTCATCTTTAATATTTTCTCAATAAATCACTTTATTAATTTAATGAACCTTTTCACTCCAAAAAGTGATTAATTCGCCTTTATGACGTCTCTGGCCACTAAAGGTTGTTTTTCATCATCCCATCCTATAGATATTTTTTCCCAGGTTCCAACGAGTTATTACACTAAGGTATTTATCCAAGAAACAAACTCCATGCAGTACCTTTAGTATAATTAATCAAAATATGCCCATTAATAACCTCATTTTATAGAAATCGTCGGAATGCAATAGAACCAAGAACTAGTTGTGAGGAAATGATCCTGATGATGAATAATGGTAAATAAACTAAGTTGGGCCCCATAAAACTCTTCCAAACTTCATGGGCTCACTGATGACCTGGTCTCACCCCTCTAACCTAGCTAACTCAAACCTCATGAAGTAAGTCTAACTGCATAATAAGGGAATCTGAAAATGGGGACATTACAGTCATCCCTTCCCATGGATTACATGTCCTCAAGCAATGCCACCTCAACCATACAACCAGCAAGATGCACCAAACTGAAACTGGGAGTGATTCTTGGGTCCCAAACCAATCTGCAAGAAGTGAAGCACCCTCTGCTCAAAGCATTGTCTTGCAAGGTACTAGCACGAGCGACCTCCTGAATACAATTAGTAAGTACAAAAATTATATACTGCAAAAACTCGATCAATCCTCAGTAATTTATCCTCCAGAAAACCAATCCCATGCACTCTAGTAGTAAAATCCTGAAATTAGAACATGCTCTCCTTTGTATCAATCTCCAAACTGTCAACCCATGAAATCCCAGGAGTAAAATCATGAAAATCAAAACCGACTCTCTCATCTCTAACATTAGCTAAACTATCCAACAATGTAATCTGAGGGTCCCAAACTAATCCTAGAAAGGAACCACCATGATGACATTGCACCACTCTGATCATCATTGTCGGACCAACGTGCCCAGTTTGAATCCTCCTCTCTTGGAACCCCAAGCTGAAATCACTTAAGGGACTAAAGCCACTATCCTGAAACATCCCCTGCAAAGGTGTCTCTGTGAATTCTAAGTCTACAAATCAACTTCCAGCCTCGATCCTCGGTACCATAAAAGAAATCCTATCCTACCATATAGAGTAAGTCTCAACCTCCCCTTTAGTGACATCCCAAATAAAGCAGAACAACCATTGTCACAACTTTGACAATCATCATTATCATCTGACGCAATCTATCACTCAGATGAATGCCCGGATCCCCCCACCAAAGTGGAAGTCCACAACTCCCAAGGCCTACTGATTGTTATTGTGCCACATCGATAACTATTGGAATCCAATCGAGCCTCATCTATGATCCCTATATGCAATCAATTGATGGAAACCATATACTAGGATTCAACTCCATGTATGCTAATATGTCCTACTCCCGCCAAACAACACAGAAAAATATGTTATCCTTATTCCTGATAATGTACTCTAACAACGCCTAGATTCTAGAAAACTTCTTGTAAAGTAGCTCTGGCATATGTGGTACCTCATGCTCATACAAGTTCCCATAAAGTCCTACCGAAGGTGTATCATCCATCGCCCTCATGATCATCTCCCTAAGTGTGGCCTCGGGGACTAAATGTGTGTCACCTTTATAGTAGATCATGTCATCCCTCAATCTATCCCTGTCATCATGTGCACCGATCACATGCCCTAAATAAGAACTCTCTGGTGTGTCTCTAATGCCCCATGTCTCATCTAATTATCTCAAAGGATCCTCCCATGTCATGTTGTATATACTGAGAGCATCAAAGAACACAACAAAAACCTCTGCAACTATAGGAAAATCTGGTAAGTGGTAGGTGTGTTGGTCAATCCCAAGGGCATGACCAAAAACTCATAAGGATACCTAAGAATAGTCTCATGAATATCCTTCTCATTGGACCTACCCTAGTGATATTCCAATCGAAGATCAATCTTTGAGGAGTGTATTGCTCCATGGAAATCATCACTATGCGCTAATGGATTATTTGAATAGTCACCCAGACTACACGCTACTGCCATACCATCGTACGCCTCCAAAGGAGTCTCCTCGCACATATGGTAAACCATACTCTCTCCATAATCACAAACACTATTGTTGTTGAGAGTATGGCCTCTAGAGTCCATGTACTACCTCAAAAGATCGGATCATCCTCCTTTGGACCATCCGTGCTCCATCAAGTGAGAGTATGACTCTCCCCTGAACTCCATTGTCTCCCACTCTATATCATTGTACCCCTCTGCATAACACTGCATATTGTTGTATACCACTGCATATCATTCTATATCTTGTATGGGTCATTGTATCAATCACTACACTAGTGTCAGTTGAACCTGTATCCTAAATAGATGTGTCCTCATTTGTAATATACTTTTCCCCGCAATCTTTGGATGCATATACTTCTTTGTTGGCTAGTGCACTAGGTATATGCTCAACTATCTCATCAGTGACCATGAATTGAGCCTTCAATGGGATCTCCAAAAGAAGCGTCTCTTGATCCCCATAATGAAAAACATGTGCATAATCAGAAACCTATGGGTCATACCTCTTTGCAAATGCCTGCAAACTTGAATTATCTTCATGTTCAACCGTCACACGAGGCTCTTCCATCAAATAATAAATTCCACTCACATCCTTACGCAATATGGTTATCATATATGACTGATTGTTTGATGTGAAGGATGAGCGATGTACCCAACCCAACTCCATACAAATTTGCTCAACCTGAATTCTTGATTCTTGAATGGCCTTTTGCATGCTCTTCAAGGAATCATAGATAATCTCAAGTTCCTAGGTAAGTCTGTCAACTTCCTCCTCCTTTCCTTTAAGTGCATCATGGTACATCTCACCAGGAATGAGAAGATGATCTCTATCGGAAAGTAGGTGTAGGTAGTTAGACTTCATTACTACCACTGCCTCTCTAAGCGCTTGAAAATACACAAGGGGTGGCTCTCCTCCCAAACCATCATGTGACCCTGAAGGTCTCCAAAAAAAAATCTGCCACGAATGTGTTCATTTCATCAAGATGTCTCATGGTTTTCACAATTATGTCCTCACTCACCTTCAATTTCCCTGCCAAATGATGGGACTCATAGGAACAAACCTCCTCAATCAAATTTCCTGATTTGTCTTCTTCCTCACACTTATCACAATCAACTCTTTCCTTTGTAAATAATTCTTGAGTAAGGATATCATCCTCCAAAGGTAACTCTTCCAACGCTAAGTACTCATCACACATATGTGTACTCACATCCAAATAGTCATAAGCATCACAACATTGATAATATGTTGACGTTGAACGGAAAATCGTATCACATGGGCTACTATCATGTCCATCACATATGGTAATTGCATTACCCTCATGGGCCAACTCTAATGGTGTATAAGAGATTGATGCCCTATCATACTCATTGCACACATACCTATCTTAAATAGGTGCATGCTCATCCAAAAGGTCAATATGTCCTCACGTTCCTTCAATTTATTCCCTGGAATATTGGCATTTTGTTGCAGTGAGTCTAAGAAACATTGCATGTAAGGCTTGGGTGTGATCCTGCTACTCACTAGTGCCTTATTGGTTTCACACCCAAATAGACATTTCCCCTCTGTGTGGACCCTATGACTAGTCACTGCATGATACCTCTCTCCCTCATGAGATCCACTAGCCCCATTTCTCCCTTCACTGTTTTGTGGTTCCATGTTATGTACCATCTACATGAGAAGATGTACAATCATGTCTTGCCCTGCTTCCAATGTGGTAACCAAGCGCTCTTGTCCATGTTCAATAGTTTTCAAGGCCAATTTAAGCTTATCCTGACCTCTGGATAAGCGCTCTTGTGTCTCATCCAAATGGTGATGCATTATGAGTTGTGCCTTAGCAATGGAACATTGTAGTTCATGTGTTATTCGTGCCAATTCAATTGGCGCCTTATTATCATTACCATCTCCTATTTCATGTCTTTCTCCCATCTCTATTTACAGTTCCTCGGTACCCTTATCCTTCTTATTCCTATTGTAACCTCTCATCAGCAAATCCCCACAGGCTGGGAGGATTCAAAGCTCTGACACCACTGTAAGATCCCCAAGTGGATCTATGAAGAATTTTTTAGTTTTAATGTTTTTCTGGTTTAAGGCTTTTGTCAAACAATTTGCACCTGTAGCTTATTGAGCTTGTGTTTGGGTTTATTGTTTGGTTTGATAGCAAAAATAGTTTGCATGATAGACTTGATCTTTAAGCAACAATAGCACACAAAGAAATAACAACAAGAATAACCACAAAACTCATATTTGTATTTTATTTAATATATAAGTTAACCTCGGTACAAGAGAAGAGCGATCTGGAAATAGATATAGAAAATGGAAGTTGTGCTTGATAGCACCTCCAAGATACAATAGAAGAGGAATATTGGCTTCCTTCTAGCCTCAACTAGTTGCATCCAGAAGATCTAGAACATCAATCTTTTTCCCTTCTGCTAACTTCCAAGTCTTTCGGTTGAGTTGTGCCCCTCTCTGGCTGGAATTTCCCTTGGAATTTTGACCTCACTAGATCTGGCCTCCAAACCCAAAAATAATGATGATCTCCTGAAGAATAAGGAATGGCTATCACATCTGATGGATTTCCTTGGCTCTAGTTGCAGTTCCAACCTCCAAAGCACTAGATCTGTATGGCCAAGTGCGCCCCTCCTTAGTAAACATGCCCATATTTGAGAATAAATAGATAAGGAGAGAGAAATTCCCAAAGAATATCAAGGAAGGTTGCTCCAGGGATGGTCAATTCCTCCAACTCATGATTTCCTCGATATCCAACTCCCATAAGCCAAATAAAACTCCTTCCTCTTGGACAGTGCGCCCCTCTCTACGGAAACCCATGTATGGTGCGCCCTTCTTCCAATGAGATATTACACTAAGGTATTTCTCCAAGAAACAAGCTCCACATAGTAACTTTAGTGTAATTAATTAAAATATGCCCATTAATAACCTTGTTTTACATAAATCATCGAAATGCAATGGAACCAAGAACAAGTTGTGCGGAAATGATCTTGATGATGAATAATGGTAAATAAACTAAGTTGGACCCCATAAAACTCCTCCAAAACTCCTGGGCTCACTGATGAACTAGTCTCAACCCTCTGACCTGGCTGACTCAAACCTCTTGAAGTAACTCTAACCACATAATAAGGGAATCAGAAAATGGGGACATTACACCCTCTTGCAATAGTAAAAAATGCAATCGAAGGACATTCACCTCGTATAATCAATATGGGAACCTTTCACAAAATAACCAATATTATCCATTTCCTATACCCACACAAGCCAATGCTACACCACCATAGGCTAAACAACATGTCGACATAAATTTCATTCAACCTTGACCATATCAGCAAGTTCAAGAACTTGAATAGCTAAACTTGGTTAATCCCACCAACCAACATAATAACAAGAAGAAAGGAAAAAACAAACAAAGAGACAACTAGGGGTAGAAGCCAATCCCTGAAATAGAACAACAATGTTGGGGCATTGCTAATGCTGGTAGACAAAAACAAAATGTTGGTAAAATTAACAATAACTAGCATAAACAAGGGAAGAACAATAATATTCTAACCAACTTCCCTTACGCATTATGTGGCAAGTATGGTCACTATACCACCATTTCCCCCAAATTGCAAATTTCAATTGGATGAAGGAATAAATGTCTAATAAATGTCCTACTCTCCCAAGGTGTAGAACCTTTGTAAAACCATGTTTTCCCCCATGGTTGTAATTATGCTAAGACTTCATATAATGTGATTGTGAAGCTTGTAATCATGTTGTGATTCATGAGAAACACCAAACAACTGACTAAGAGGGAAAATCCTTGAAAGTATTGGCCATGATATCACAAATGGGAATTTTTTAATCGGGATGGATGAGGTGGACTGATGAGGCGGACTAGATATGTTTCTATTAATAAATTAGGAATCTCGTTCAACATCCCAGCTTACATCTAAAAAACATTAAATGCATCTCCAACTAGCATGCTTGAGCCTGCAAGAAGCCACGTGAATTGTTATGAAGGAACAAGATTGGTGGTTGAGTCAGTTAATACTGCTAACAATATTGATCTCTTGAGAATACAAGGGGAAACTAAATAACCTGACAAAAAGGACGCCCAAAGGAATTTCCCCTTCAGGAATTCGAGCCTCGAACATAAGGTCGCGTCTAGAAGAAGCCATGAGAATCCTGATGGATTGGTAGAGAAAGAGGCCAAAGGTGGGAAAACATCACCAGACGTGTAGGATTCCATAGGAGAGGTGGAGGAAAATAACTGGAGAGAGAGAGAGACACACGAGAAAAGAAGAGAACTCAAGGAGGATTAACTCATGGTAGAGGACAGAAAGATAAAGTGAGTAACATACTCACGAAGAGATGGTGTAATGAACAGAGGTATTCACCTGCACAAATCTGAAAGAGAAAATAAATGGAAAAATCGTCCTTGAGGAAAATAGGAATCTTTTTCAAAGGATTAATGGTCACCCTATAACAAAGAAGACTCAGATCCATACTGTAGCTTGGTACCCACTAGAAAGAAATCAACACTGGAAAGGGAGGTCGTTGAGGGACTGTATAGCAAAGAAGGGACTCCCTATGTACAGGAAATCCTATTGGAAGGGTACCTAATAAACCGGTGGACGTCTTGAGCTTAGTGGGAAGAGGGAAACTTTTGTTGTTGCCAGTGGAGAAAGGAGAGTAACCTTCTTAGATCATTCTAAGCTTGAGGACTAGTTGAATTATTCCCCTTGCAATATCATGGCTTGGGACAGGGGTGGAATTCTATAGGAAGGCACTCTACAACATAGTCTAAGGTTGGGAGGAAAGGCATCCTCTCTCACTCAATTGGTTGTTAATATGTGCCTGAATAGATAAGTGTTTAACTTGACTTGTCTAATGTGTGTTAATAATTCCAACATTTTTTTTTCTAATTTAGGTCGTAAATATGAATGCATGTGAAAATGAATTGAATTCCTGAGTAAAATAGAATATTCTTGTTTGTTTCACTGCTTAATATGTTAATTAATGACAATAAGTCAAGTAGGGGTAGTTTGTATCCTTGAGGATCTTGCATCTTGGGAGGAAAGCTTGCAAGATATGGACAAGATCTTCATTTGAAAGGTGAGATGACTGCCCTGGTACCTGGAGGGTCTTATAGGGATTAAAGGGACCTTATGCCTTGAGGGAACCTCCTATTCTTGAGTGGAAATTTTACTCGATGTGAAAAAAATCTTCACCTGAGGCTGACAAAGGAAAATCCCTAGTGCATGGGGGGGGTCTCTATGTAGTTTAGAGAGCCTAAAATACGTTAAACCTTCCACCTGTCTTGAACGGAAATCTTGCAAGGTATGCAAACTTCATCCCTAGGGAATCAAGAAATCCTTAGTTGGTCTCAGAGTAGTCTTAAATTTCTCGAAAACCTAGTGAACATTAGAATATCATATTGTTAGAGTCTTTGAGTCCACTAAGTCTCGAATCAGACTGTCATCCTAAGAAATACCCATATTTTGAGTTGGAATTGCTCTAAGGCATTGATCTGGCAAGGCGAGTAGATCCTTGCCCTTCATCGGAGGGCATTGTCGCTTGGATGTTCGAGCTTCGGGACTTGCATGGAGTCCGACGATGAAAAATACCCAGAGTCGTCGCAATCATTGTTTATTCGAGGGTCCCTCTAGTTCACTTGGTGAGCGACAAAGGAAAAGGGGGGAAATGACGTCATGATGACGTGGTGCGACAATGTGGCAGTCAGTGTGACAACGATGCTAGTGTGGTAGTTATCATGGTCCATGGGATGACACGTGTTATTTTACGGTTGCATGGGATGAGCGCAAACCCATCTGGGTGAGAAAACCTTAGGCCATTGCCTTAAATTCCTAGCCAACTATTTGGAGCGACGAGTGGATCTCAGTCGTTCTTCAAAGAATGGATCTGACGAAATGTTCGAAAGGTGTGGTCAAACAATGATTCGACAATGACGAAGACCTTGAGAAATATTAAATACCATCAATCTGTCGGAGGTGACCTCGGTGGAATCTGGATCATTGATGTTGACCACATCGTCGTCGAGGAGTAGATGGTTAGTGATGTGAGTAATGAGTTCCCAAGAAGCATCGATGATGAAAATGTTAGTGGACCATTGACCTATCTGGAGGTGTCTCATGGAATGATAGTCATAGATCAAGGGACGGGCGAGATGAAACGATAGTCATAGATTTGTCATAGGTCCCACATGTTCACCCTAGAAGAAATTAAAGGAATGAGCATTAATTGTCATGAAAGTTAGAGGCACCAATGTGATCAGAGCAGTTGGATGTGAGGGTCTGAGAGTTGTTGGATGTCAAGGTATGAGAGTCATTGGATCTAGGTAGTAAATATGTCATAATCTATGTCGTCAGAACTTGATGGTTGGGTTGACTTATAACTCCAGGGGAGAAGAACCCCGACGACAACGAAGAAAATCTCCAACAAATCAGAATCATTGAGTTTAGTAGGTCTGATAGGACTAAGGGTGATGGGCCAGGTGGCAGGTGCCACATTGGGTGATACAAGAGTTACAGATCCACATGGAAATGACCTGGATCTAATGAATGAAATCTTGAAAATTTTGGGAGGTTGTACTTTTGATCTATAACTCAATTTTGAGCATGATTATAGTCGTTGGAAAGTTCAACGAGATGAATCCATCTATGGGATTCATTGACAGAAAAAGAATTGAACTGAAGAAAAAGGAAACTTTGACATTCCACTAGCCTAAGTATGGGTTAGGGGGTTTGGTGTGTTACAACCTCCCCAACAAAACTTCCCTCGACCACTACAACCAATAATTTTGTAAAACCCTTTTCCTTAACAAGGATTTGTTGACACCCACCAAGAATTTGGTACCTCCACCCAATCCTCATGACAATATCAACCTCAGGATCAAGCTCAACCTGGAGATCCTACTTTCAAGAATACCTACATGAACTCAACAAATATTCACCTCCAAACCCACAAATGTCAGTGTATTATTCCTTTTGACTCCACTGTGACCACCTCAGATACCACCCATATGCTAACAAGCATGCCTTGGATGATTCCATGTCCTAGTGGTGACCCTACTCCAATAGTACCAAAGGCACCTCTAAGGTGTACTACTCATAACCCTTATGTATGGGTAGCTTATAGTTACAACATAATCAATGACCTAGCACAGTTTCTTGTAGCCATGTCAGTTCTAGAGGTCATGCATAGATATCCTTCACAAAGGAAATCTCTATTGTTAGTATTCAGGGTAGTTGAACCCTTTGATTCATGCCTCATTAAATTTTATTTGGATAACTTAGAACCCATAATCCCCTCTCTGGTAGCATTCCAAATCCTAATGACAGTCAGTAACATCACCATCCACCGATGCATTATAGATGAAGGAGCCTCTACTTGCATCATGTCCAAAAATTTATGGAAAAATATAGGCTCTCCCGAGCTTACTCCACCCTTTATCACCCTTCAAGCTTATGATGGACATCCATCTCAACCTGAAGGTATTTACCAAAACATTCATATTGAGAAGTGGAAAAAAATGTCTTGATAGACATCAAGGTCATAGATGGACCATTGGACTACAAAATCCTTTTAGGACGTAGTTACATGTATGTTATGAAACTAGTTTCCTCTTTAGTGTTTTGAATGATGATGTTCCCTCATAATGGGAAGGTCATCGTTGTCAACCATCTTACACACTATGAGCCCCAACCAACATTCAACTTGGGAAACATTCATCTCCTCATTGGGGAAAACCAAGAATTTCTATAATACATATAAATGGGTCCTGAAATATTCAAAGACTCCACACTTCTTAGAACTTACCATGGTGACCCAACCGGTGTTTCACTATAAGACTCTACCCAAGTTTGTACCATAACATTCATCACAATGGAACCATATACCCCTTCATTTGTGCTAGGATCATTATCGACATATAACCAGCCCCATTTCACATGGGGGGCAATTAATCCAATAACTCACATTCCATTATTTTTTCCACCACTGGGAGTTTTGGCACAACTTGTGATGGCCACACTAATCCTCACAAACCTCACATTGGGAATACTTGTGTAGTGCCTTGAACCTCCAACATTGACACCAGACCCAACCCACATTGTTCTACACCCAATTGAACCCACGATCACTTCAAAAACGAATGGCACTAAGAAAGTATATGTGGGAAAGACTAAAGCAACTAGGGGGTAAAATAAGAAAGCATGTGGAAAATTACCAACCACTCCTCATGTGATTCCCCCTTGTGCTCTCTATGATTCCATGGGTCATGCCACAAACATGTGTCCCACACATTCAAAACTTAGGAAGCTTCTTCATCCACCTCAACCAACACCATTGCTACCTACCCTTTCTACCGTGGGAACTTCCCCAATCCCCACAAAGGAGCCTACCCAACTTGCAACAAAACATGCATACAAACCACCCACGTAGTGTTGATATTATGGTAGTTGCGGGAGGTATTAACCTCTATGTGTAACCTTTGACGAGACTAGAATATTCCAGGAAGCAAGAGAAACCCTAAATAGATGTGTAGAAACCCTAGAAGACATGTCGGCTCAATAAAAGAATTAATATTTAAGTGTTAACCTATAAAAGAAAAAGTTTATTGGGAGAGGTGACAAAGAGCACTATAAATAAGAGGGTGTTAGAGATCATTTTTCATTCACACTCTCACAACTGCATAAAGACTAGTAGTGCGCAAGTTGGGAGAGGGACTGTGGTTGCAGCTACTACAACTGGGATTTTGGTCTTTGGTTATGGTTTGGACTTTATGATTTGGTTATGGTTTGGAATTTTTGTTTGGTATGCTAGCCTTGGAGAGTGATATGCTACCTTGGTTGGCTATTGGTTTTAAGATCGGCTTCCAGAATTATTTTGTTTGTCAAGGTTAAAGGTGTTAGGTGGTGGTTGTGTGCTTAAAGTTGGGTGACACTATTGTTATATTGTCTATGGAAAAACGAGAACATNATATGCTACCTTGGTTGGCTATTGGTTTTAAGATCGGCTTCCAGAATTATTTTGTTTGTCAAGGTTAAAGGTGTTAGGTGGTGGTTGTGTGCTTAAAGTTGGGTGACACTATTGTTATATTGTCTATGGAAAAACGAGAACATATATTTTATTCTAATAGGTTATGGGCCCACACTATCTTCAGACAGTCTAACCACTGGAATAATATTGGGAAGCTATTTGTTAAGCTCATTGTGGCACTAGTTACAATTGCAACTAGGTTTTTTTATTATGCAGTTGCGACAAACCCTAACTCTTGTGTTTGGGCACTTATGATTAAACGTTTCACCTAATTCCTTGACATCCTAGTGCACCTAGCCTAGCACACCTCTTGGTACTCTCATCTAGCAAAAACTTCAAGTTTGAATTTGTGGTCAAAGTCAAAGTTTGACTAGTCAAAATCAACGTCAAAGGTTGACTTCTTATCAAATTAATTTTGTGGTCAAAGTTGAAATTTTAGATTTTCTATCTTGTTCTAATCATTGAATCTTTTGATTGAGTTTCTAATCTCTTCTTGTCAAGATGGTATCTAGTTTCAGATTGGAAGACAAGTTGGATGATGCTACAAGGTTTCAAAGGTATGCACTCGTATATGCTAACTAAGTTATAGCAAAACATGAGTGTGTTTGCAGGGAAAGTACTAGAGATTTTGTCCAAGATGTAATCTTGGATTCAGTGCATTCAGAAGAACAAGTGCGCCCTCCATAGCAAGTGAGGCTTCACGTTCTAGGTTTGATTAAATTATTAAAATTTATATATATCAAGGGTGATAGTTGCTACATTACAAATTATGAAAGCAATCTTTGAAAGATTTTATTATTGCTAGGTGCAATGAATACTTGACTGCATATGAATACTATTGATATAGATGCTTATTATACTTATTCGCAAGATGAACTAGCATCTCCTCTAGAGAGATATTTCTTGTTTTCTCTTGTTGTTCTTGTTCCGGGCAGGTACCCTTTTGAAATATGTTTGATGAACAATCCTTGCGAAAGTCGTCTTTGAAGAATTTTATAAGGATGACACCAATGTGAGATGTGAAGCAATCAAAACAGATAGAAGCAAACTTAAAGAGACTCAGAGGAGTCAGACTCGAAGTAATTTAGGAATCAAAAGGAAACCAGAACAGGCTTGTGACACTTTGTAGAAAGAAAAGAGAGATGCAACAAACATAAGCATGGACTCTCTCAGATGGAGAGAGTTGATCACATAATTCCAAAAGAAGAGCATGCATATTGCTCATTCAAGCATGAAGTTGGGATTACGAGGGAGCTAATCCCCAATAATATGATCCATTGAACAAGAATCCGTAAAGACTATGAAGTATCTATCCATGTTCTCCATTGAAAGTAGCAGCCATGATAAGAAACACGTGTTCAGTTTGACTCTAGAAGAAGTCTTCTTCGAAAAGAAGCCTTGAATATCCTTGGTTGTCCATCTACATTATGTTCCTATGGTGGAAGGAAAAATTTGGAGCCTTCAGGAAATAAGGGCATGTAATCTATAAAATATTCTATAGACTCCAACATTGAAGAGAAACATGAAGAAGAACATGAAGATTCTAAGAAAGAAAGAAAAGTCAGAACAACCAATTGAACCAAGTTTGAATCCACTAGAAGCAGTCAAACAGAAGGAATGTAAGGAATTTATGATGAAGAACAATGTATGTGAGAAATTATGAAAAAGACTTAAGCATTGATAGATACAAGGTGAGACTCAAGGCTAGAGGGTTCTCCTAGAAGGAGGGAGAATATTATGATGACAAATTGTTCCAGTAACCAGACATACCTCTACCTGAGCCATTATATCTCATGCAGTATCTATGGGTTGGAGTTTACATCAGATGAATGTAAAGACTATTCTTCTCAACAAAGTAATTGAAGAAGAAGCGTATGTAGAGCAACCTCAAGGTTTCGAGGTATACCAGAAAGAGACCCTTGTATGCAGATGCAAGAAAACCTTGTATGGATTCAAGAAAACTTGGTGCAGAGCCTCTCATGTATAGTAGAAGCGTGGTGAAAACTTCCTATGACAGAGGAAGTATATTGAAATGGTTCTTCAAAATTCCATGATGATGGATTGCAAATCCATGGCAAACTCCCATTATGATAGATCTTAAGAAGTTGTGAAACTCTGATCGAGTAGACTCGTCTCTATATAAACAAATGATTGGCTCATTAATGTATTTGGATAATACTTAGTCGGATATTTGTTGTGTGGGACATTTGAGTTATGATATACAGTTGCATGGATTTATCGATTCAGATTGGGCAGGGAGTGCAGATGACAGAAGAAGTGCTACTTGGATATGTTTCAGTTTGAGCTTTGCCAAGATGTCATGGGCTAGTAGGAAACATAAGTCTGTTGCACTCAACACTGCAGAAGTAGAGTATATTGTAGCTTGTGATGTTTGTACGGAAGCAGTGTGGCTCCATAAGCAAGTTTCTAGAATGTTTGATCATGTGCTGAATTCGATAGTGATATATTATGATAATCAAAGTTGTGTGAAGCTTTCAGAGAACTCAGTGTTCCATGACAGGTCGAAGCACACTGAGATCGAATATTATTTTCTCCATGATAGAGTTCAGAGGGGAGAAGAGGTTCTCAAGTATATCTTCACAGGTGAGCAGATAGAAGATATTTTGGAAAAGCCTATGTCCAAGATGAAAATTTTATGTACTTAAGGGACAAGTTGGTACTCGTGGAGATGACTTCCTTCTTGGAAAAGGAAGAGATTACTCCTAGGTTGGGAGGGAGAAATGATATGTTATTGCTTTATGGGTAGTCATTTTCCAGTTCATAAAATTGTCCAGGTTGGGCAGTCACCTTCCAGTTTGGAAAGTGGCCCAAGATTTCCTACAGACATGCATTTTCCAGTTCGGAAAATGGTCCAAATCGGACAGTGATTTTCGTAATGAAAATGGTTCGATAGATTGTTGATGTACCATAGACATTGATTCCCCTTGTGGACAATGTGGGGGAATGGTCTAGGACAGTCATTCTTCTTGGCAGTCACTCTAAGTAGTGGTCAAGCAGAATGGTATGCCTCTCTGGGTAGTTATTCTTTCAAAGTTCACATTTGTGAGAAGTTTCGAATAATGGTCTGTTATAGGAGGTTCGTCCAGGACAATCATTTCCATTAGGAAATGGTCCAGGCAGTCATTCCCTAATGTAGACTCATTCTCTCCAGGTTTTAATGTGATCAGTGCTGGAAGAATGGCCCAGTTAGGTGAATGGTCCAGGTTTAGCAATCAGGGACAAGCATTCCCTAGGGCAGACTCATTCTCTCCAGGTTGAACTGTGATTAGTGCCGGAGGAATGGCCCAGTTATGTGAATGGTACAGGCTCAAAAATCAGGGACATTTATTCTTCTATCCTTGGGAAGAATATTCCAGACAGACCATGGCTGATGTTTTTACTTTCCAAGGGTAGATGTTCTTCCAAATTTCACAGATGTGAGTGGAGGAGTGGCCCAGATGACTCAGTTTGTATCATGATATTGTTTATGCAGGTTGATATCAGATGATATGATTGTTGTGGAGATTGTATGTCTCTGGACAATAGTTCTATGTTGTTTTGGTGGATGTGATCCACTGATAATCACTATGTGTCACTGCTTAATAGTCATGTGATACTAGGAGTGGTTGTGTACCACTGGGTAGTAGTTGTGTACTACTATGGATAGACACAGTGGTATTCCATTGGATGGCATTGTTATGATTTCCATGGAGACTACCACTAGTGTTGTTGATGATTGCCATCTACATGATTAGTCAGTGTGTTGATGGAGAGACATTCTCCAGGCGAAGAATGGTCTAGGCGGGACAGATTGTTGGTGGACAGACATCCTTCCTGTGGAGGATGGTCCAACTTGAAAGATTATTTGTGGACATACATTATCCTTGTGGAGAATGGTCCAAGTTGAGAGATTATTGATGTACCATGGAAAACTATTCTTCTAGGACGTATGCCTGGATTAGAATAATGGTTTGTCTCCCCGAGTTCACAGTAATGAATAGAGTGGAGATATTGGTACAGGACAGACATTTTCCCTGAGTTCACAGTAGTGGCCAGAGGGAAAATGGCCCAGAACAATCATTCTTCTAAGACGTATGTTCGAATTAGAAGAATAGTCCTTGTAGCCCATGGCGTGGCTTCCAGCATTTGTTGGAACAATTATTCTTCTAGGACGTATGAAGAATGTTTCTTGTATCACTATGTGGAGTGACTGACTTATTCAACATCATGCTTGATTACTCAGATGGTGTATGGATTTGAGAGATGATGTAGTTGATGCTATCATATGATACTAACAGTGATGATGTTACTCGTGAGTTGATCTATGTGATCATGACACATCCTGTGTTGCTATGATGATGCTACCAATTGAATGGTTTGTTTGTGCTCAATACCATTTCCTTTAATACCTCCCTAGATAGGAGGGACTGTTGATATTATGGTAGCTACGGAAGGTATTAACCTCTACATGTAACCTTTGACGAGACTAGAATATTCTGAGAAGCAAGAAAAACCCTAAACAGATGTGTAGAAACCCTAGAAGACATGTCAGCTCAATAAAATAATTAATATTTAAGTGTTAACCTCTAAAAGAAGAATTGGGCATGGACAGGTGATGAAGAGCACTATAAATAAGAGGGTGCTAGAGCTAATTTTTTATTCACACTCTCACAACTGCATAAAGACTAGTAGTGCGCAAGTTTGGAGAGGGAGTGTAGTTGAAACTACTGCAGCTGGGATTTTGGTCTTTGGTTATGATTTGAACTTTATGATTTGGTTATGGTTTGTACTTTTTGTTTGGTATGCTAGCATTGGAGAGAAATACACTACCTCGGTTGGCTATTGGTTTTAATATTGGCTTCCAAAATTATTTTGCGGGGGTGGCTACGTGCCTATGGTTGGGTGAAAATATTGCTATATTGTCTATGGAAAAACGAGCACGTCTCTTTTATTCTAACATGCAACATATGGGTACTACATTCATCATTGTCTTAATCTACCTTAGTTATAGACCACATTGTTTTTAGTTTGTCAAATGATTATTCCAGCACAACCTATTACACGTCTACATCCATTATTTCAGCCACCACCAGTCAGTGAACCTAGATATTCTACTATTTACTATGTGTCAAAATCAATGAATTCACAAAAACCATTCATATGCAGTCTTTGTTGCACATATGTTGTCATTGATGTCAAAGAGGTCATGGACATGGTCAGTTTTAGTGCAATAACAGACAAGGATGAAGACTAAAGTGCGTGCAATAACAGAAAGTATGACAAGTGCGTGCAATAACAGAAAGTATGACAAGTGTGTGCAATAAAAAAAAGTATGACAAGTGTGCATAATAACATATAGTATGGCACACAATACAATATGGTGTACAAGATAGTATGGCGCATATCAGTGGAAGTGCACGAAAGGTAAATAGAAATGTAGAAGAAGACTGGAAGGTGTAGAGACAACCACGGGAATGTATGAAGTGAAATCGAATAAAATAGACTTGAATGACCCTTTGATCGAGATGAAACCAGTGCGACAAAGTGGATTGCGAAAAAATATGTGGAAGTTGCGCAGATGAAAATTTGTAGGGTGCCTTAAGCCAGTGCAACGAATGACGCAGTGGAGTGTGACAAGATGGAGTCCATATGACAAGCGACGAAGTGGAATGCGACGGAGTCGTAACTAAACAAACACATATTATTAATTTATACAAAAGTGTGTCCACATAAGATTGTACGACTTGTTGGAGAGGTATTTAGACTCCATGGGTTGTTGAAGTGCATGGTCAGTGACAGGGACATCAGATTCCTCGGTGCTTTTTGGTAGGAGTTCTTCAGGTTGAATGGCACAAAGTTAACTCTATGCACTAGTTATCACCCCTAGATAGATGGTCAGGAAAAGATAGTGAACAAGTGGCTTGAGGGGTATTTACATAACTATGTGTCCAGGTAGTAGAAAACATGGATTGAGTGGTTGCATTTGGGAGAACATTGCTATAATACCACTTATCATATGTCCATTGGTATGACCCCAATCCGAGAATTATATGGCTATGATGCTCCTTCGTTTATTGATTTGATATTTGTGGATAGCAGGGCCCCCAAAGCCAAGGACTAGATTTAGGAGATTCAATATATCCTCAAGACTCTCAAGGATAATTTACATATGGCACAAAATCATTAGAAGATATATGCAGACAGGCACAGGGTCAAGTGCACTTTTGAGGTGGGATACTTGGTATTTTTTAGATTACAACCCTATAGACAGTCTTCATTGAAGAAAATTACTGCAAAAAAGGTAAAGCCACACTTTTATGTTCCCTATAGGGTGATTCAAAGAGTTGGTGAGGTAGCTTATGAGCTTGAGTTTCCGGAAGGAGGTAAGATACACAATGTGTTTAATGTTTCATGCCTCAAGAATGCATTGGGACAATAGGTCACTACTTCGGCAAAGTTACCCCCATTGGATGAGGAGGAACAATTAGTATTGGTTCATGGGGAAGTTATGGAGGTTTGGGAGAGGAAATTGCATAACAAGGTGATCCGAGAGTACATCATCAGGTGGAAATATTTTCCAGCAAAGGATGCCTCGTGGGAAGGTGACCAAATCTTGCAGCATCCAAACTTGTAGTTGCTTGAGGACAAGAAATGTCGGGAATGGAGGACTATAATATCCCTTTCCAAATGATCAGTCAAGGATATTGAAGTAATAGCCTAAGTAATTTATGTTGGCTATAGTCAGTGGAATAAAAGGGGATTAATTAATTATTTGATGTCGTCGGGGCGAAAAATCAATATTTTTGAAAAATTGACATTTCGTAATTAAGTGAAAAGGTGTTTTAAGTGACTTTGAGCTTATAAAGTCACTTTACTTTATCAAAAGGGTAAAAGGGTCAGTAAAAGGGTGAACTAGGAATTAAAAGAGGAATGAGGGTGCCCTCTCTCATTATGCAATGTCATTTTCTAAAAACAAATTTGAGGAGCTCTTGTGGCTTTTGGCTCTTGGGATGAAAACCCTAGAGAAGAAGATTTGTTTTAGTGGCGAGGCCATCCACCCTAGCTAGTCGTGGAGAAAAGATCACTCAAATCTTTCCATTATGCTTCATTGTGACCGATATTTCATCATTTGGAAATCGAGTTTTCACTTGTAGGGGTTGATTTTGCTTGAGGAAGGTGAGTTGGGTTTGTGGCTATATAGTTGTGTTGGTGAGTTGAGTTTCTCATCTTGGTGACTGAGATTTACTTGTATTGGGGGTAAAACTCTCTTGATGGTTGCATTTCCTCGAGGTTGGGTAGTGATTCTTGCTTGTTGGGCAAAATTTATCATCCAAGAGGGTCATGTTGTACTTTGAGGAGGTCGTGGGCTGAGTTGGGGACAAATTTCATTATAAAAGGGGGTTTGAAAATCTCTTGGACAACAAACCTTATGGATTGGGTGGTTATACCAGGCAAGAGATCGAGGGTTCTAACAATTATTACAACACCAATGTATAACCTACTTCCTCCAACTAGTTACACATTCAAGCATTAATGTATCTCAAGCTAAATCCATGAGTTAGTGTTGATGTATTTGCCAGCAGTGGAGTATTAAATAAACATATCAGGTGTTCCTTCATTTGCTTAATAAATACCAGGTTAGATCTGAAATCATCTTTGTTGTTATATTGGTTTGATGTTGATAATACCACCTTGTAATTCTTGTTTTCTATATTAAAACAAACAAGGACCTATTTTTGCATCAAAACCTCATGTATGCTTTGGAAACCCATTGATTAAACAATCAAAAAACACATAACTTTAAACAATAACAATGAGAGAGTTATTACAGTGAAACAAAACCTACAACCTATGTGTCTGACAAAATTATCAACCGGAAATACACATAAATTGCTACATCGGTAAGGAAAAAATGTGACAGCAATAGGTACGATTGTTACAGTTTAAGCATATATTTTATTATGTTCACCTTATCTTGGTCTACTTCAATCCCTTTGAAAGAGACATGGTGACCTAGGACATTTCCTTCACTTATGAGCATGTTGCACTTTTCATGGATTAGTGATAGCTTCATTTCTTCATGTCTTTTTAACACATTTTAAAGATTGGTTAAGGCCTCTTGGAATTAATTTCCATATGGGGAGAAATCATCCATGTAGATCTCTACAGTTTCATTGACTTGATATGAGAATATGTTGATTACAAATCATTGGAAAGTTGCACGAGTATTGAAAAGGCCAAAGGAAAGGACCTTGTAGGAAAATGTGCCCTAGGGACAAGTAAAGGCAGTTTTATCTTGATCCTTAGGGATAATATATATTTGGTTGTCTCCACTAAACCCATCCAAAAATGAAAGGTACATTTTATCTGCTAAGTTATCCAATAGTTGATCGACGAAAGGTAAGGGAAATTTGTCCTTTCTTGTGGCTTTGTTGATCTCTTGGTAATATACGCACACCCTCAAATTTCCATTCTTCTTTGGCATTGTAACCAAGGGTGAAACCCATTCACTATCAGAGATTAGGTAGAAGAATCATGCATCTTAAACTTTTTGCAATTCTTTTTTAACTAAATATTTTAAGGTAGGGTTCATTCTTGTTTGAAGTTACCTATTGGGTGTGGATTCATCCTTGATGTAGATGTGGTGTGTACAAATGTCTACATGAATTCCTTTCATATCCTTGTAATCCAAGGAAAATGTTGTTGTGTGGTTTCTAAGAATAGTTAGCGATCGTTGTTCATGGACAACAATCAAATTAGTGCTGATTTTCAAAGTTTTAGAGAGGTAGATTTCCACTATTTTGATTGTGGCTTGGTCAATCTTAGAAGTGAGTAAATATTGCCAAGAAACCTCTTTTAAATCAACATATATTTAAAGTTTTCCTTCATCCCCTTGGCCAATATAATATTCAATTTTTATAGATATTGGATATAGATTTTTAATGTGATTTAAAATAAAAGTGTCACAATCTATATTTTTCATGGCCAAGGCTATTCCAACTGTAAGGAAAGGGTGTAATTTTGTTTAAATTGTTTCCTCGCCTTCTTCTTATCCTACCCACATATGTACTTCTATTTCAATAAATGGTTTGGGAGGGGGTAGAGGACAAGTTTCGTTTAAGACTGACCATTTATTTATTTGGATGCTCCTATTTCCTATACATTTCTTTTAAGATTGGCATTAATTGTAGCCAACCAATGTCTTCCTAAAATGAGAGGGTGCCCATTCATTTTGGATTTGGTTTGAAGCACTATAAAATATGTTGGATACTACCATGAATCAATGTGCACAATTACATCCTTTAAGACTCCTTCAAGGTTTATAGTTGATCTATCTGTTATATGGAGTATAGGAGGTGATTGTCTCGGTAGTTGCTTAAGGTCTAGTCTAAGCACAATGTCCTTTTTCATAACATTGATGGTTTTCCCTAGGTCTATTAAAGTATTCTAGATGATATTTTTGTTGATGTAGACATCTACAATTGGGTTGCCTCGAACTAAGTATTTAGGGACAAAGATTTTTCCTACCATAAGATCCACCAATTGGCCTATCACACTGACTGTAGGAGAATCTTTCCTCTCTCTTCGTAGCTTCTTAATGCATTCTTATTTTATGAAATTTTTGTAGATAGGAACATCCTTAATAGACTAGAGGAGAATTTTTTTGACACATGAGTTTTTTATTTCTCCTAGAAGGTACAAGTCTTCTTAGTTTATAACCTTTAGGATAAGGTGGTGTTGGTTTAGGGATAGGTTGTTCTTGTGGATGAAATTCCTCCTCCCAAGAGCCCTTATCCTCTGTAGGCTCTATAGGGAGAGGATGGGTTGATAGTACCTTCCCCGATATTAGATTAATCTCTTGAATATCCATATAGTAGGCTTGGTAGGTGGTCATCTCATTATTGTATACCTATTGGACATGCCTATTGTTTGGACTAGGTGTTGGTTGGGCAGGAAACTAAGGTTGTTTTGGGATTTTTTTGGTTATTTCTTATAGGAGAATTAGAATTTTATGGTGGAGGTGGGAGAAATTATTGTTGGTGTTGGTTTGGAGGTCTCCACCCTTGTGGAGGGTTATTCACTAGTAGTTTTACTTTGTAGGTGTAGATGAGAATGATTTAAATGAAGATTGGAATGGTTGAGGATGGTTTTGGTACTGTCATTGATTTTGCTACTGCCATAAATTAAACCACATTATATCTCATAACTCACAAGTTAATCATTCACAACAGTCAATGCACATAACCCAAGATGTTTATATTTAACATATTCTTTTTTAAGTATAGTAGGTTTTAGTCCACAAAAAGGGTCATACTAGCTGCAACATGGGCTTCAAGGTTCCATTAATTGGTTTCCCATCACATTAACCCTTATATTTGAAACACAATCTAGGTATGTAGAGAATATAATTGTAGAAAACCAGATACAAGAAACAAATAATATAAAATATGTGAAATATACCCTTGTATTATGATAAACAGAAGAAATAAAGCAATGTTCACTTGCCTCTTAAGGTCTGGCGACATTTCACCAAGTAAAGCTACAAATACAACAATACAATACAAAACATTCCACAAACTCATATTCTCTTTAAATAGATTCTCATTGACAAAACCCTAACTACTTGTGGCACCATCAGTAATGGGTACCAACTACCAAGTTTCCCTTATAAAGTGGACTCTTTTATGTTAAATAAATATCCACTACTATAAAATGGGCCTTATTCAAAGAGGATGGTCACATACATCAATTGAATAACTCATAGGTAGCCTAAAGTATGAAGGTTAGGGTAGGACCCTAGCTTGCCCTCCACTTTCAAAAGTAGTGTTGTCCTTGAGGTTGGAGATGAGCAAATTGTTGCAGAATCATTGCTAGCTCCCATGTGGCATCTTTGGGATACATATATTTTCATTGGATGATACTTATCAGACTGTGCATTGGTATAATTTATTCTCTCTAGTATCCAATACTAGTTTCAGCTGGAACCAAATGGAGCCTTCTTCATCAAGTTTTAGTAAGCTAGTTTTCACCTTGTACTTCAATCCCATGACCTTATTCAGTCAAGACACATGAAAGACTGGACAAATCTTAGATTGGGCTAAAAGAGCCAACTTGTAGGCCACTTGTTCAATGCATTGGATGATCTGGTAGGGTCCACAAAACTTTGGTGCTAATTTTTGGGGTATTTTATCTTTAGTGGTTTTTATTTATAGGGTTGAAGGTGAAGACACCCTTGATCCATTCTACAAATGAAAGTTCGGAGCAATCCTAGTATGCTCGTTGTTTCATTCTATTTTGAGACATAACCAAATAGTCCTTAAGTGTGTAGAGAATGCCTTATTCCTTGTAAAGTGCATTATCCATTTCCTAAACCTTGGAGGTGCCTATTAAATAGAAAGTTATTGACAAGGATTTTTTGTCGTAAATAGCTTCATATGCTATCATTTTGGTAACTCCATGATAATTTTTATTGTAACACCTTTCTGTAAGGGGAATCCAATGGTCCCATTGGTGTGTTTTTTCATAAGAAAATCATCACAAATAGGTTTCTAAGAACTTGTTAACCACTTTGATTTGACCATCCATTTGGCAATGATATGCAGTGCTCATGTTTAGTTGGGTACCCTAAAGTTTAAACAACTCTTGCCAAAATTTGCTTATGTAGGTAGGGTATGGATCCAAGACAATGGAATTGGGCAAGCCATGAAAATTAAAAATATGATCCATGAAGACACAAGCAACTGAGAAGTGGTTAAATTGGTGTGATAAAGCAAAAAAAATGAGCATATTTGGAAAGATGGCCAACTACCATGATGATCACTGATTTTTTACCTACTCTTGGGAGTCCCACTATAAAATCCATATCGATGTTAATTCATATATGTATTGGGATTGGTAGTGATTTAAATTCCCCTGGCATCTTCACAGTCTCACCCTTGTTTCATTAGCAAGTGTCACAAATTGCTACAAAATTTTGGATGTATGTTTTCATGCCTTCCCAAAAGAATGGGTGCTTATCTCTTCCATAAGTTTTATGAAAGCCAAAGTGACCTACTATAGGTGACGAATGTAATTCCTTTGAGATCCTTTGTTTTAAGGAAGAATTATTTACCAAAAGAAGATACCCTTTGTACTTCAATGTATCTTGCTGGCTTGTATACCCTTTAGGAGGGTTGATCTCTTTCTCAAGCAAGCACTACCCCATATTCTAGCAATTGTTTTAGTCTAGAGAAATGTTTTGATGCCTCTAAATAACATATAGATCTATCCTTCAATGGGTAAAACTATGGTTAGGGAGGAATACATGTATAAAATACAAGTCATGTCAACTAGTTGGATACCCTTGTAACCTCTATTTGTATCCCTTAGTAGTACCACATCAGAAAACACTTGTATATGAGATTGTCTTCCATGTAACCTCAAGTGCATGGGAAGTCCTTTATGCACACTTGAAACCAACCCTACATAAAACTATGGTTATTTTGTTGTTATATTACACTGAGAACGACATTTGGGGAGATCACTTTCATGTAGCTTTGTGAGTATAATTTGAAAAAACTAGCTATAGATCTAAATTCCTCTAAAAAAAAGCCAATTTAAAATAAATCGTGAAATCGAAGTTCGGGAAGTAAAGATGTCATTGATTTAAAATTATTTATTTTAGGGGTTTTCCATAACAACCACAAAGATTACATAGTAGATATATTTTGACAGGGTGCATATATTGTTATTAAACCAAGGCCATTCGAAGGATCATTTTTAGGGATATGATTTGGTATATTATAAGATATATTTCCAATCAATATTGAGTGTGCTACATGCCTTACAAATTTATTCCCTCAATATCCTATCTCTCATGCTTACAATGGATTGTGGCATTTTACAAGGATATATTAGCCCCCCTCATTGAGTAATATCCATTGATATGTACAAATTTTATTGCAAGTGAAAATAATGTGAAAGAATTCCCTCTTATAAGTTTTCTTGAAGAGGCTATGGATTATGAATATCATATCAAACAATGATTACACAAAGTAGAAAAATTTAACCCTTTAAAGGAGTTCATATAATGTGACTCCTAATGGAGCACCATAAACAAAAAAAAACAAAAAGCTTATGAAGCAACCCAAAGGATGGAAACTTGTAGTGATATTGAATATAGGTATACATGTGCGATCAATTTTATTAGAATCTGATTGGTTTTAGAAAAACTAGTTAGTCTAACCAGTTCTAATGTTGTATTGATCTAATTGAAGGTTCTAAACTAGAAAAGCTCAATTCCATACAAAACCAGCATAAATGTCAAAATCAACAGGTAGACACCAAATGTTATTTAAAGAGGTAGACACCCTCCCTTTGATTCACACAATTCATTTAAGAAATTTAGAGTTTTTGAGTTGTGTTTCTTGCGCTACTTTGGAGATTTGATTGAAGGGTTGATTTGGAGAGTTGAATGAAAAAATAATTTGGAGAGTTTTTTAGCCATGTTTATTGGGATGATTTGGAGGTGATTCAAGGGTTTATTTTCAGAATTTCTTGGGCTGCTTTGGAGCTAATTCAAGGGTTGATTTTCACAATTTCTTGGCTAGTTATACAACTATTTGTTTCTATTTTTATGAGCTATTTTGGAGTTTTTGTTTTGGAATATTGGATATACTCTTCTTCCCTTAATTGGAAGGATTGTGAAGGCATGCCAAATATGCCTCTTAATTTTTAAATCCTATCTAGTAATATCTTTACAATTGCTCTTTTTCTCCTGGTAATTACCTTCACATGCAATGGCTTTAACTTGAACCCAAGGTAAGTAATTTCAAAGTTCTTAAGTTATGTTTTTTCATTACAAACGTTCATCCAAATTTCAAACTCAATTGACAAAGATTCTTTGTCTTTTGAAAGTACCATTATATAAACGATTTCGAAGTAGATGGGGAGGTAAAAAAAGATTGTAGAAATCCATTGAGTGTATGGTCCTTGATACCAAGATACAAGAAGATATGCACATAAGCTCTTACATTTCAATGAGAGTATTGGTACCTTTGGCACGTGTATGGCTATACGAAGAAGATGAAAGGATACACTAGTTAAGTAATTTCAAAGTTTTAAAAATATATTATTGATTGCTAAAGTTGAGTCAAAGTTTCAAACTCGTTTTTTTAAGCCTCTTTGTCTTCAACTATTATCGTATCTTATTGGTGGGGGTAGTTTTGTAGCTAGTGCCTTGATTTCTAAAAGTTTTCATTTTGGATATTGAACTAGACATGTAGTGCTTTTGGGTGTGAACACAATTGGAGTGTTTTTGAGCTTATAAACAACAATAAGTGAAACTGTTGGGAACAAAGTTGGTTGAATGATAAGGTCTATGTTCAATAGAACTTTAGATTGAGGCACGACTAGTTTTTGAAAGTCACCTCTAAATCAAGCAACATAATCTTGGATGATATTGATCCCTCATTAGAGTGGGTTATGGAGACTCAACTGATAGAATTTGAAAATGAAGACCTGTCTTTTATGGACCTGGACCCACTTTAACAACCAGAGGATCTAAACATTATCGTTTGATGGGTACCTTTAGGGCAAAGGGAAGCAAACCGAAAGTCCATTTTTTAATGCTAGACATATTGAGGATGTACATGATGAGAATTTAAATGAATATCTCATATTTTTAGAATGTAGTGTATGTAGTATAGACTATACTTATTAATTATTATTGTTATCCCCATTTCCTAGGGATAACTAAGGGGATGATGTCTCCAGGCCCTCAGGTTGTAGACGTGGAGTACCAAGAGACAGATGGTTGACAACGTCCACTTGCACAGACAGAGGCTCACCTCACCACCCTTGATCTTTGATTCATCACGACAGTATCTGCCACACCATCTTGCTTTTGGGTCTTGCTCCATGAGGTACAAGCCATGTATTATGGTGACTATCATTTCAATATTTGAGGCATTTAAGTTATGTTGCATTTAAAGTTGCTTTTGATTATGTAACATATGCTTGGAAGTTGTGCTCTTTGTCATGTTTCACCTTGGTTGTTGACATTGCACCCTAATAAGTGGTCACCCTTAGGGATAGGTTTGATACTGGGGGGTCCCCTTGAAAATTCATCGTGTCATTCCCCACCATACTCACCACTTTCCACACTTCATCCCTTCGTCTCCTTATCTTTTGGGATTTTCGTGTGTACCAACCCAAAGGGAATGTAGTTGGCAAAAGATAAAATCCAAATCATAACCTTCCAATGCTCGCCCAAAAGATGTCTCTAGAAAAATTAAATGTTTCTCCTAAAAATCAAAGAACTGCAAAAGCAAACACATAATATAAATGTCCCACTTGTTGAGGGATCCACACACGTGTGTTACAAGCTAGACTTTACCCCCATGGTACTCTATGTACCTCTCCTTTCAAGTGACACTGTGGTACTTCCCTCCAAGCTATATGTTACCCCATAGGGAGTATCGAGTTGTTCCAGACCTTAAATGGGCTTGGAAAAAGGGTGCATTGAAAACGAAGATGCAACACACCCTCTACAAAGGCACCCATAAATGAGACAATACGATCTCTTGTATGTCATGAAACTCGTGCCCAAAAGTATTTTGCCCATCCACCTCATCTTCTACACATGACATAGAGGGGGTTCCACCTAGGCAACACTCCTTGACTTAGGGGATGATTCACCTAGTAGGTCACTTCGTCAACCCTCCCATACCTAAACTTGGAAAGTTGCATAGGGTCTTTGAGAACTTATTTAATTTGATGAGGTGGTGTTTTATGCACATGCTTAGATGAATCTTTTATTGATTTGATTTACTTATCATGATATGTTTGACTTGAGATCCTGGGAGGGCATATTCATTGTCTTTGCAGGACCCTACTTGGTGGACAGTCTTGGAGGAACAATCCTATCTTGGGCTTCCTTGGGTCATGAAGCCCACAGGATGGATACCAGGACCCGCAAACAGGACGATGATGATAGACTTTGGAGACTTGAGAGATGCTTTGGATGACCTCACATATCCCCTACAAGCCCAATGTTTTTCCTTTGGAGGCCAAAACGTCACTTAGAGAGGGCTTGATGTCACCTTGGGGCTAAGGTTTAGTGTGTTGGTGTGCTTGACTTGACACTTGGCACTTTTTGGATGGAGGGAGACTTTGGCTTGATGGAGGAGGCCCTAGCACTTGAGAGGGAGGCCTTTGGAGGCCCAACATTTCATCTCCAAGCTCAATGATTTACTAAAAGTGCCAAAATGTTGGCCTAAAGGGGTGACGCCATGCTTCTTTTAGGGTTTCTTATGTGCAAAATCAAATTTTAAATTGTAAAAGGGAAAAGTAAGGTTTTTGACCCCTTTCTTTGTGGTTTACCCTAATTTTAAGTGGACAAACAATTTTAGGAGGATTTGTATAAATAAATACCATTTCTATTTCATTATCATCGTTTCTCTCCCATTGTGAGAAGACTCCTTGGTTGAAATTTGCGCCCTTTTTGGGAAATTTTACATATCTCTCTTTGATACTTGCTCTTGTGAAGGTTTATCTTGGCTATTCGATGAATAATTGATGTGTTAGCTCTTGTGGAGGCTTATTCTTGAATTTGTGGTGAAATTTTCTTGGTTAAGGAGAGTTTATCTTGTTAATGCTTGGACTAGGTAAGGAATATTTGCTTTGTTATTGCGTCTTTCTTTGTTACAAGGTTAATTTTATAACATCTTGGGGAGTATAAGGGCATAAAAACTCACTAAGCCCATCATAATAGTCTTGAATAAATTGTTGTACAAGAGTTACTAGGAGAAGTAAAGGGGCTTACACCCTCCTAGTGGTTCCTTACTAGTCTTATTTGCCTTAGGGAGTAGAAGGGTTTACACCCCTAAGGAAGTGGCAAGGATAGTTCTTTCATTAAAGGACTCCATAACCCAATAGTTTAAGGCACTGATCTCTTGCATTGGAGAAATAAATCATTGCATTGGTACATGTGAAATCACGAGATATTGAAATTGTTTAAATTTGAATTTTTTCTTGGTGCTTTAGGATTGCTAAGGCCACTAAGGCGTCTTCTTTGGCGAAGGATTTCTTATTGTTGTCATAAATTACAAGATACATCTATTAGGGTTGCATCAAAACACTTCATAAATTTTAAACTTACGCATTTTCTAACTGTCAAAGTTTGCTAGAAAGCTGCCAAATTAATCTACTAGTTGTTGTGTTTCTTTTGGGTGGTTTACTTGTAAGTTTTGGTAGTTGAAAATTTTCTGTTGTAGAACTTGTTTGCTACAGATATAAGGCTGCGATAATATCTCCTCAATACTTGTGTCTAACAGGCTTTAATTGTTAGTAAAATATTGTGCTATCATACATGAGTTACACTAGTAATTGCTAGTTAGTTTCTTGCACATTTTCTTGTAGTTTTAGTGACTTGTTTTGTAGCTCTTATTATCAATTCATTGTTGATTTATATCATTATATATTTATGCTAATTAGGAGAAAAATATTCACTTACTTGTCCATTAGATTATTAGACTTGTATCTTGTATTTTTTTTGCCTCGGGCAGGTACAATAATCTTCCACACGTACTCAAGCAATTGGAAATCATTAACCATCTCCGAGACTCATTTCCAAGCCATCCTCCACTTATTAGTTTGACCTATGGGGGCTTCACTTCCATAATCTCACTTTCCACTTAATATCCCCCTAGGGTCACCCGAGATTCCCCCCTTGTGTTGTATTTTTCCCTCGCTAAAGCGAGGGGAGGGTTTATCTAAGGTGACAGTGGGTAGACTCTCCCATTGTTATCGTCATCCCATGGATTAGGTCACGCTTTTCCCAACCTACAGTTTGCACGATAACATTTTGGCGTAATTGCTGAGGAGGATTTTGAATCCTCTTCCATGCCCTAATGACACTTTGGCAATCTTCCATCCCAAATCCTTTACCCCTAGTTTTCCTAATGACTCCACTTGAGGGACGTTTCCATTCCATACTTGATGAGCTCTTCTTAAAGCTCATCTGACGACTCCACCATTCCAAAATCCATCTTCCCGTAATACTTTTCCCCCTGAAAGATTCAAGCCATATAACATTTATCGAAGAAGGTCTCCTCTCAAATCACCCATTGTCAAAACCCTTTTCCAAGGCACCCTTCCCCTTGCTCCAATTGCTCACCCTTGGGAAAAAGACCTCTACAAACCTTTAAAAAATCTTTTGCATGTACTCAAGCACTTGGAAATCATTAACCATCTCTGATACTCATTTCTGAGCCATCCTCAACTTATTAGTTTGACCTATAGGGGCTTCACTTCCATAATCTCACTTTCCACTTCATATCCCCCTAGGGTCACCCGAGATGCCCCCCTTGTGTTGAATTTTTCCCTCACTAAAGCGAGGGGAGGGTTTATCTAAGGTGACAGTGGGTAGACTCTCCCACTGTTATCGCCATCCCATGGATTGGGTTAGGCTTTTCCCAACCTACAGTTTTCACGATAACATTTTGGCGTCATTGTTGAGGAGGATTTTGAATCCTCTTTCGTGCCCTAACAACACTTTGGCAAGCTTCCATTCCAAAGCCTTTACCCCTAGTTTTCATGATGACTCCACTTAAGGGACGTTTCCATTCCAGCCTTGATGAGCTCTTCTTAAAGCTCATCTGGCGACTCCACCATTCCAAAATCCATCTTCCCTTAATACTTTTCCCCCAAAAAGATTCAAGACTTCTAAGGTTTATTGAAGAAGGTTTCCTCTCAAATAACCCATTCTCAAAACCCTTTTCAAAGGTACCCTTCCCCTTGCTCCAATGGATCACCCTTGGGAAAAATACCTCTACAAACCTTTAAACATGGCCACAATTCCCGGATATCCCAATACCATGCCGAAAGAGTCTCACAAATGGTTGCCAAAGTTCTCAGGGAATAATGTGATCACGACTGACAATCATATATATGCCACAGGCCAAGATATGGAAAATGCATAAGTAGAACATGAAGACGTAGCAATGAGATTGTTGGCCTTGTCACTCACTGAAGATGCCCAAAGATGGTTCAGGGGCCTTCCTGACAACCACGTAACATATTATGAAGATTTCTCTAAATTGTTCTAGAACAGATGGACACCAAAGAAGAATAATAGAATGCTTGTAGCTCATTTCATTTAGATAAAGAAAAAGAGAATGAAACAATGAGTGAATTTGACAACAGATCTGACAGATTGCACAACCAAATCTCGACAGATCTGTGTCCTCCAGATGCAAATGTTTGCCTTCTTTACATGAATGTTTTTTATGGGAAATTCCCTTTCATATTGAAGGATAAGAAGCCCACCAATTAGGCACATGCCAAAGAGTATAGTGCAGATATTGAAGAGAATCATCTTGACTCCAAAGTGGATCCTTTACAATATCCTCATGCCAAGACAGAAGCAAAGACTAAAGCTTCCAGTAGCAGTGCACCAGAACCAATTGCTCTCTGGACTCAAAAGATAGATCAGATGAGTACTCAGTTTCTCCAAGCTCAGAATCAGATCATGGACCAATTAACCACCATGGAAAGAAATCGGTATGCATTCAGACCTCAATTTACTACACAACATAGGGATGTCATAGTTTGGAAGACAAACCCTCAACAAGAAGCAAAAGCTCCTGACACATTGAACCCGGTTGGAATGGTCAACACAAAAGAAACACTATGGTGTCCTCCTTGCCAAGAACCTAATTGGGAATATGAGTGTCCACGACGTGATGAAGAATCCTCTAATGGTATAAACTTCATGGACAAGATTTGCAACTTCAAAGAAGAATATATTACTTAGGAACAAATTCCTAAAGTCAGAAAAAGAGGAGATAGAGAAGGATGACTCGGAGTTTTTAATCAGTTAACAAAGGATCAGAGAAAGGCATTGAGAAAAAAGGAAGTTTGAATGTATGCAAGAAGAAACAACGCTTCAGTTCCTCCGTGACAACCTTCCACTTCACTTCATCCAGAGTTGAAATCTCCTCTCCCATCTACAGAAAAAGTGGTCCCACCACCCCCACCTTCAGTCGATGAATTGCTTCCAAAACCAACTTCAACGGAGGAGGAAATTCAGTGGAATATAGATATGTTGGCTATGTTTGGGAAGTTGAATATGACAATCCCTGTCACATAAATGTGAAATATCCCATCCATAAGAAGAGAATTCTTGAAGTTATTGAAAGTACCATCCGAAAAGGAGGACCCTCCAATAATATTGAATACCATGTATCTTGATCAACAGAAGGATAATAACCCTCCTTTTTATCTGTCTTTAGCGATGAATGGTCTTCGTTTGAACAATTTTATGCTAGACTCTGGAGCCTCAGCCAATGTGATGTCCTTGAAGGTAATGGAAAAAATTGGTTTAAAGACGACACAACCTTATGGAAAGGTCTATGTTATTGATTCCAAGAAGGTCAAAGTTTACGAGGTTTGTGAAGATGTTGAAGTTTACCTGATTGACTTCTTGCATATCGACCTCATTATGAACATAGTGGTGATTGATGCTACAGATGCTTGGGGAATGCTTCTCTTAAGAACCTGGTTTGTTTCTCTTGGGGGTTTCCTTAGTGTGGATATCACCCACACACACATTCCCATGGGGGATGGAACTTTTGAGATTCTATATATTCGGGAGAGGACCGAGAAGCATGTGATGGATACCAACAGTCCTGATTAAATTAGTGAGTGTGACTTTGATGTACCTCATCCGATTATCGAGTATGATACTTGGGACCTGCCTTTTGCGCAGGAAGATTACATAGATACGCTACTCCCAAGAACGAATGAGTACAAGGAGAAGCTAGAAAAGTTCCAAGGGAAAGAACCAAGATCCATCCATATACTAAAGAAAGAAGATAAAGAAAACAAAGAATGTGAGAAATCCATTAAAGTTGCAGTCAACACAAAACCTCCTTTGTATCCTTACATCGAAGATATACCCTACATCAACTACAACAAAGGAAGTCTTTCTTTCATGTGCGACAAGAGGAAGGGCAAGCCTAATTACGATCAGAAGGATAACAACTCTTGGCTTGGCCCTTACATCATCAAGAAGAAGTCTAAGAAAGAGATGTATTATTTGACAGCCTTGGACGAGAGAAAGATTCCATTGTCAGTAGATGGGTCTCTTCTCCAACCATACATTCAAGGCACTTGACTTCTTCGGGTTCCAGGGCCCAGGTAAGTAGGTAGGTCATCTTGCTTTCTTGCATTTGCATTTTGATTGCTCATGGTAGTTTAGTTGCATTTCATGTTTCTTTTGTGTCTACTTGCATATTGCTTTCATCATATTACATGTTTAGTTTATAAATTTTTGAAAGAACACAAATTTTTTTTCTACATTAGTTGTTATATTTTAGATTTTATTTTGATGTATTTGTATGAAGGGTGATAGAACCACCCTAGACTTTATAGTTTTGTGTTTTAGTGTAAGCACTAGTCAGACGAGGATATTTTGAGGTTCTCATGCACTCTACAACGAGTACATGTCCTCGAGTAAGAGCCAAATGTTATCCCCATTTCCCAGGGATAATTAAGGAGATGATGTCTCAAGGCCCTCGGGTTGCAAACATCAAGTATCGACACACAAATGGCTAACAATGTCCACTTGCACAGACAAAGGTCTGCCTCACCACCATAGATCTCATATTCATTAGGATGATATCTGCCACACCAACTTGCTTCCGAAAGACATTTGGTCTTGCTTCATGAGGTACATGCCATGTATTATGGTGAGTGTCATTTCAATATTTGAGGCATTTAAGTTATGTTGGATTTAAAGTTGCATTTGATTATGTAATGTTTGCTTGGAAGTGATGTTTTTTGCCTTGTTTCACCTTGGTGGTTGACATTGCGCCCTAGTAAGTGGTCACCCTTAGGGATAGGTTTTATATTGGGGGGTCCCTTGAAAAGTCATCCTACCATTCCCGATCATAGTTACCGGTTTCCACACTTTATCCCCTCATCTCCTTATCTTTTAGGATTTTCAGGTGTACTGACCCAAGAAGGGATTGTACCTCATTTCATGGGAAGAAGGGGATGAAGGCCCAGAGGGAATGTAGCTAGAAAAATATTAAATCCAAATAATAACTTTCCAGAATCTCGCCAAAAAGAGGTATTGAGAATAATGAAATGTTTCTCCTAAAAATCAAACACCTGCAAAAACAAACACATAATATAAATGTCCCACTTGTTGAGGGATATACACAAGTACGTTACAAGATAGACTTTACCCCCATGACACTCTTTGTACCTCTCATTTCAAGTGACACTCTAGTACTACCCCCCAAAGCTATATGTTACCCCATAGGGAGTACCTAGTTGTTTCCAACCTTAATCAATTTAATGGAATTAAATGGGCTTGGAAAAAGGATACATTGAAAACAAAGGTGCAACATGCCCTCTACAAAGGCACCCATAAATGAGACACTACAATCCATTCTATGTCATGAACCCCATGCCAAAAAGTCTTTCCCCCGTCCACCTCATATTCTACACATGGCTTAGAGGGGGGTCCACCTTTGAAGCACTCCTTGACTTAGGGGATCATTCACCCAATAGGTCACTTCGTCAACCTTTCAATACCTAAACTTGGAAAGTTGCATAGGGTATTTGAGCACATGTTT
>SNQJ01S0126381.1:8993-26348 GCA_010110895.2 Picea sitchensis
TTTTTACTAAAATAAAATAACAAAAAGATAATTCTATTGAAGTCTTTCAATCCAAAACAGTTACATTAATAAACATTGTTTTTCAACAAAAAGAAAATTACAAGTCCATTGTATGATCAACCTATGACTCATTCCCTTAATTGTAGCACATCAATCTGCTGTTCACATGAGTCAATGAAAATGAAATCAAAATTAGACAGTAATCAAAACAAATAATTCAAAATACAAGCTACAAAACCTTTCGATTATGTAGCTGGTCTAAAATAAAAACAAAATCAAAACGAATTTACTTATTATCCAAAAAGAATCAAATCGTGAAATACAAAGGAACTATTTACTAATTCAGAATTTCGAAAGAGAGGCATAAAAAAAATCTAAGTTTATAATAATATTGAAATTGGTTGAATTTTTAATAACCACATTCCCTAATCTCTTAATACTCTTATTGTCTCTGTGTGAAGTATATCAAATGCAATCTCTAAGCTCATAATTTTACCTCTCAAGAGCTGCGTTCCAAGTGACCACTTGATTCAACTGCACCTGTAGGTAAGGAATATCCCATTAATACCTTTCGATCTAGTCAAAAAAATTCTCACAATGCACTGGTTCCATGCTTGGTAAAGGCCGAGCCTGATCTGTAGTGGGTAACTTACCCTGTTCCATGATTCTTTTGAGATCATGTTGAATGCCCGAAAAACCTTGTTGTTTCTTTAAGAAAGGAGGCAGATTCGATACAAAATCGAATTGTGGTGTATCGACATCGGTATCATCCTTAGAAATCCGGTCGTCGACATCAATAACTGGGATATGTTTTTCATGATCGTGATGTCAATTCCTTAACATTCTAGAAATGAGTCAACCATGTATTTTGTTCTTAAAATCAATGTCTGGAATTCTCTGTGTTTTTTTCCTACCCCGTTTCTTGATTTTAACTTCATTTAAATCAACCATAACTGGATCAGGAATAGTAACAACAAGGACCTTATCCTTCAGATTATCCAAAACATATTCCAAGTATTTTTTAGGAATAAAATCGGGTCTTTGGTGTGTACCTTTGGAAGACTTATGAAAAACAACAAGTGTTTTAGTTATTGACACAGGACTTCCTTGTAATTCGACATGTAGGTTTCTCAGAGAAGGAGTTGAAGGGCGAGGGATGGTGGGCTCATCAGAATGCAAAGGTGAGTCTATTACGGTTTCAGGTGGAGAGAAACCATTCCTACCACAAAGTCTTTCCAATTATCCCCAACTTTTGACAATTATGAAATGACCAAAATTCGAATCAGGCCGTGATGGAATAAACTAGATTGTGCATTTAGGTTTTTCCTTTTGTATAATTTGGCCATTTTTTGCAGGCTCTTAAGCAAGTAGAATGGCATATTTAAATCAAACCCTAAAAACACCATCAACAAACGAACATGAAATAAGAATACTAGTCCATATCTACCCTCACAGGTGACAAACTACTTAAGTATCAACAATAAACCATGCCATCGAGGTTTAAACAAAACAATTTGTGTACCTTTGACATTATAGCATGACCTCTTGGAAGTCATTAGTAGGTGCCAAGGGACGCCTTCGAATTTGAGGTTTTTGAACCAATGAGCTCCCTCTTGGGGAAATCTCGTGGCTTCTGCAATTGAATCTTCAGTCACCTCCAACTCTAAATCTCCAATCTTGGCCTTAGCACCATCGAAGGTTTGGGAAAAAGATTGAGAAACCTCGAGGTTAAGACCCTCGAATAGTTTTATGAACCTGACCCAACCATAATCCATGAGATATTCCATAGCGTCGTCGTGTGAGAGGAGTTCCTCGGAGCCATTTGGATCCATCCTCACCACAGGCACCATCATTTTGGTCACAAAAACCCAACAGGAGTAGCAAAGGGAAGAGCGTGTTTGAAACCACACAAAATAAAGGATAAGCTCTGCATTTTCGGAAGAGACCTGATACCTAAAGCTTCAGGATAAATCCATCATAGCCAATACTCAGGATTTTGAATGGATGCTGAACCAGAGGACAAGCATGATTGAGAACTAGCTCCTCTAATGACCACCTAGCCCAAAAACGAAGAACTGCCACCTGAAGCAATGAATGCAAGCTTGTGCTAGCAAGACAAAGGAGTAATTGTTTTAAGGCATGAATGAAAATCCTGTACAATGATGATGAGACTGTGATATGCCTATAAGGGATAGCATTCATATTTCAAATTACACCAAAGTTTTTGTTTTATGCGCGATCGAAAATGTGGTAGGTGGTAATAAAAAAATCAAAAGAATAAAATTCCTAAGGCATACCTCCAAGGTGAATGACTCATATACTAATGGTAAGAAACCAACCCATAACATGATAAGTTCAAAATCATTTAAGGTTCTTAGGATCATTAGGTGCCCTTAGGTATTCATCCAATTTCATAAAGAGAAACTCTAGAATCTGTACGATGTGTTCAAACCAGAGACTGTTTTAATTTCATGCTTATAGTCCTAAAATTGAACAAGAAAAATGAGATATTAAAAGAAATGAAATCAAACACATAACTAATCAAACGATTTTTTCAAAACAAAAAGATGATAGAAATATTTGCAAACATAAAGAGGCATCTACATAAAATTTTATCCCATTAAGATGATATTTTACATTGATAAAATCGACATGAATATCTGGCTACTAACATGGTGTTGAAGTCTTCTTGCTTGGCATGCCTTGGCCAGAAAAACCTGTCAACAGACTTCAACATGATAACTGGGATTGGGGATCGCAACTAAGGGCCAAGGTATTGCACAATCTTGAGCATAATTTAGAATTTTCAAGGCACTAAGTTCTCTTTGGGAAACAATATGTCTTACCTCGAGTTCATAAAACCTTATACTCGGGCTTAACTGGAAATTTCTATAATAACTGCTAAGGATATTCATCATTAACCCTATAGATGCAACTTGGAGTTGAGTTTTCCGATAGGATTGGTTAATAGGGTAAATCTATTGGGTGATCCTAGAATTTACTGAGCAAGTTGGTTAGGGACATGGCTGAATTCAGACCTTAACGTTTAACAGATGAGAATCCTGGCATGAATACCGATGGCATATTCCTGTATCGTGGCTTTATGGTTTAATAGAGTTCATATGGGTTACTGTAGTGATCATAAAGGATATGACTGGACTGGGTTTGTGTGGCACATGGACTAGGATTTCATCCAGATTCTCTCTCCCTCCAACCACAAAGGGGTTCCCGTCAGATTAATGTCTGTCATTAATAGATTCGTGGCTCTTCTGATCCTATGCTATTGAGTAAGCAATTCTTCACCAAAAAAACATTAGGACAAAAAAATGAAATACATGTCGCGGGGCAACAATGCACCCTTCGACTTATTAACTGAATTCATAGAAATTGTAAAAAAATTCAAATCTAGCTACTATACATGCTCCTTTGGACTAGAGAAACAATCCTTTAGCTCAGTTTTGAGACATATATGGTTTCAGGTGAGTGCCATTCACCCATCCTGGCCAAAGTATACCATCCAGTTGCGTGAATCTGACTGCTCTAGAAGGTTCGATCTCCACAACTATAAATGGTCCCAACCAATGCATGCACAACTTGCATGTATGTTTCTGGTATTGACTGTCATAAAGTAGGACCTTATCTCCTTGTGAGAATGTTTTAGTATTAATGTGCCTGTCATGCCAAGCTTTCTACCTTGCTTTCTCAACTAATTGATGAAAGTCTGCTAAAAACCTAGTCTCTTCAATTTCTTTCAATTACATAAGCCTCTACGTGAAGGGGATACTTTTATGATGTTGAATTAAGAACTCTGTTGTAAGCTTTGCTATTGTACTACTAATAAAATTACCACCCTGATCACTAGTCAGACTCCTAGGACATCCAAACCAAGTGATAATGATTTCAAAAATAAACCTGGCAACAATATCGATCGAGTAATCCTAGACAACTGCTGCCTTAGCCCACTGTGTAAGATAGTCAGTTGTGGTAATGATATACATGGCCTTTGAATGATTAAATGTGGGGTTGATTGGCCCAATGAAGTCAACCATCCATTTCTCAAATGCTTGCAGAGCTCGAACTAGATGAAGAGGAAATTCATCTTGTTGTGATGGCTTACCTACTCTCTGATAGACATCACAAGATCTAGCATATGCCTTTGCATCCTTGAAGAGTGTGGCCCACCATAATATAGCTTAGAGGACATTCTACGCAGTGGTATTTCCTCCAACATGGCCTCGCGCAACTCCATTGTGGCACTCCCACAGTATGTATTGTCTTTCATGATCTAAGACACACCTCCTCAGTATACTATCTAGGCCCAACTTATACAATTTCTCCACAATCAATTAATAGTCCACTACTCTAACCACCATATGATGTTTGTGAGTTGCAGAGTACGTTTCTGGGCAAGCCCTTGTGCTTAAGAATACTGCTATGTCTTCTAGGTATTCTGGTATGGCCTCAACCCAGAACAAGTCTTCATCTGGGAGCTTAGCATCGACTGCTCGCCACTTTCTCCTGAATCTAATCTAGACAGGTGATCAAGCCCCACGTTGCATCTTCTAGGTTTAATGATCACCTCAAATGAAAATTCCTGAAACAGTAACAACCATCGACAAATTTTTCCTTCCAAAACAATCTTGTTAACTATATATTTTAACGCAGAATGATCAATAAATAACTTAAAATGAGAGCCTAAAAAGTAATGTCTAAACTTATGCAGAGCGCAAATCATAGATAAACCCTCCCTTTTTGTTGTTGTATAGTTGCACTCAGCTTGCGATAACTTCCTTCTAGAAAAGTATATAGGATGATCCATGGCTCCATATCCTGGTTATGCTAAGATGACTCCTAGGGAAATACCTAATGCATCTACGTGCACATGAAATTCATTTTCCCAGTTCATAAATATCAGAATATGTGTTGTGCTGAGATTTTCCTTCAGGATGTCGAATGATTTATCACACTCTGGCATCCACTTGAACGCTTATGAATTCATTAGTAGATTTTCCAGGGGTGCAATAATGTTTTCATACCTTCTGATAAACATGCGATAGTACCCTGGGTTCCCCAACATGGAGCACAATTGTTTGACGCTCGTAGGTGGTGGCATGTTCACAATAACCACAACTTTGGTTGGGTCTACCGGTACTCCTTCTTAGCATACTATGTGGCATAAACAATTTCCATGTGGCACACAAAAGATACAGTTTCTGAGGTTCAAAGATATATGAAATTCCCTACATCTAACAAACATCAGACGTAGTAGTGCTACATGTTCCTTGAGTAGACTTCATATTGTCCAATCGTCCATATAAAATTCTATAAAATTGTGAATAAATTCTTGGAAAGATGCTATTAAAATCTGGGAAAAAACTGCAGGGGCGTTCTTTAGGCCGAAAGGCATCACATTGTATGTAAATGACCCCCATTCTGTTATGAATTTGGTCTTGTTTTTGTCTTCTTCAACAATTCTCACTTGGTGATACCCCAAAATTCCATCTATAAATGAGTAAGATTATTTCCCCGCAACTTGTTCTAACACTTCATCAGTAAAAGGTGTTGGGAAAGGGTCATGTACATAGGCAACATTAATACTTATGTAGTCTACACATACCCTAATGTCCTATGTACCTTTCTTGCTCTGGATGACTATTGGGCTAACCCATTCTTCTTCTTCCACTGGAAAAATAAGTCCAACCTAAAGCATCTTGTCTATTTCCCTCTTAACCTTCTCTTTCACTCTGGGGTTAAGATGCTATGGTCTATGTCTTACAGGATTTGATCCTAGTTTTAGTTCAATTTTCATCTCTCCCATAGCTCCTTTAATCCCTTTTATCTCTAAAAATGTCTTTGGGAATAAGTCCTCATACTCCCGCAATAGGCTATGTATTTCTTGGCTAGTTTGATCATCCTAGTAATCTCCTACCAAATCTATATTAGGTTTCTCTATAGTTCCTATATTGAATTTTTACAACTTCAATGGATAATGATAAGAACTATCAGTCTGGCTAGGTATGGTGTTCTGAATATCTCTACTTCCTTCTGTTTCCTTAATGGCTAAGTTTCTCAACTCTTCTAAATCATCCGGGTTTTCCAAATCCTTCTCAATATTATAGCATTCTATATTAGGTGTCTTGTCTGTGTCTACGTGAAGTTTAGACTGAAGTGCTTGACTATGCTTTGCACATACCACTAGGTATGATTTCCATTCACCAACATTGGTAAAAAGGAATTCTTTAATTATTTGTAGGACTATCTTAAGCTCAGGGTACTTACTTGTAAATGAGAAGTCCTTGCAAAATTAATCTGCCAACGTTTTCCAGTCGCCATTCTGTCTTCTAGTTTCTTCATGCATATACCAAGATTTCATAATCGACCCTATCAAATGGGGAAATACTTGAACCCACAAACGATATGGTATTTCCGCAACTTTACACTGTCTCACACATTGTTCAATATGTGCTTTAGGATCAGACTGTCCATTGAACAGTTGCACAACTTGGAAATCCGTCTGCATCTCTGATTCCAGTTGCTCCTTATCTTGAAATATATATCGAATAGCTTGCTTCACATCCTCCCAGTTCTTAATAAAGGATTTGTGACTAGTCCACCATCTAGCAGGGGTGTCCTGGAGGGATAAGTCCAGAACTAAAATCCTTTTCTCCTCCGCTATCTTTTCTTCCATGCTAACCATAAAACTGTCAAGTTCTGAGGTGCCATCGTATTTTGGGTGTTCTCTGACCTAGGTTCCAACCCATCTAGTTGCTATGATAGTTTTGCATCTTCTTGAAAATATTTCATATGAACCTTGCTTCCAACTGTCAAATGCTAGTTTTGAATATTCGTCCGCCGATTGTATGCTCCTTGTTGGCCATTGACCAAGTTTTGAGGATTCTTGGTCATGTTTGACCTAATTTTGGGACTTCGACATGCTGTCGAAGGTGGAGCACAAGACGAAGTGGAGATAGCAGGATCTCAACCCCTTTTAGGGCCCTTTTTGGGATTCGAGATTATGTAATGGGTATGGGATGTCGACCCATGGGTATGGGATGTTTAGGCCTATTTTGTAATGTATAAATAAGTAGCTAAGCGATGTAAGAAAAGAGAAGAGACCTAGTAGGCTGGTGTGCTAAGTGCTAGAGTTGGATCTATGTGATCAAGAGTTGTAAGTGCTTTGTGCATACTGTTTGAGGCTTGCAAGGCTAGTGCAAGTTGTTGTAAGAGACTATGTGAAGGCTTGGTGCTATACCCTAGGTAGAAGAAGGAGGATCTCGTGGAGTACGGGCAGATCTCCTGTCTTTTGTGGAGCAGAAATTAGATGCTATGTGCCTGTAAGAAGCTTTACCAAAGATAATAAAAAAAGAGAAGAGTTGGTGGACGTAGCCCCAAGGTGGGGGTGAACTACGTACATGCTGTGTTGCCATGCTTTGTGCGATGTATTGATGTGTTTATGTGTTTACTTGCTTAGTTCTTTAATATAGATGAATGATCTGTTGATGCTTAGTTCTTAATAATATAGATGGATGTTAGATCTGACTTATCTACATATGCTTAGTGCCTAAATACCTTAGATATGAATGAGTACTGTGATAAGGGCTTAACTACGCTATAAATAAGACTAGATATTGATGAATGTTAACTGTTGAGTGATTTGTTAAGTGTTAGAATCATAGATCTGTGTCCTAGCTACGGTTGCAGACATCTGAGTCCTGCAACCACCCCTGCCTCTACCTCGAGTGAGACTTCACTTGCTTCGTAGGTGTTGCCGAAAGGGCCGATAGTTAGGGTTTTGTTGGTGTGTTGTTGTAGCATTGAACCTTGGGTCTACCCCTATGCCAACAAATGGTTCCATTGCCGAGACCTGAAACTGTGATTGCTGGGAACTAAGGAAAAAAAGGCTTTGTGCAAAGATCCGACCTGAAACTGTGATTGTTGGGAACTAAGGAAAAAGAAGCTTTGTGCAAAGATCCGACCTAAAACTGTGATTGTTGGGAACTGAGGAAAAATAAGCTTTGTGTGAAGATCGGACTTGAAATTGTGAAAGTTCTATGCGTAGATCTGTCGCTCTAGTGTGCAGTATTTTACTCGATCTGTGAATCTTTGTGCTAAGAAAAGAAGTCCGACCTGAAGAAAAGAGGTAAGATCTGAACGCTTTGTGCTCTAATAGAGGTAAGAATAGTGAAAAGTTTTATATATGGAAGCTTTGTACTTTGCTGAAGATAAGATTAGTAGAAATTTTTGTTTCTAAAGTATGGATCTAGGTATGTTTGATAAAAAATTTCCTAGCTTGAAAACTAGGGCACTGATAGAAGAAAGATGATTTGATATGAGTAGATCTGATAAGAACAATGAAAGATATGTTATACCTATGCATAGAGAGAATGTTTGGACTAACAAATGGATGCAGGATCCTAGAAAGAATTTTTTGCAGGTTATCTACCATGATCCTAGTGCGCAATACAGGAGAGGCTGGGGATCATTTAAGAGAAAGAGAGGATTAACCCTTTGTCACAGTTGCAGAAGGACAGGACATGTTGCTAAGGAATGCCTTGGTAGAAGACCTAGTTGCCTCTGTTGCAAAGATATGGACCATGAAGTATTGGATTTCCCTAGAATGATTGCTAAGGTTGAAAGGATGAATATGAGACAAGAAGACTAGGAGAAAGGTCAAGAAACTAAAACCATGACAAAACCCTAGAAAGAATTAGAAAAAGTATTGCTACAAATGAAAGAAACCCTTAATAACCATTGACATACCAACTTATTAGATATCTTCAAAGAAAAAAAGTGCATTGAAACAAGAATAGGAGACTTCGACATTGACTGTGTTCTAGATGAGGAAACAAAGGTGAATATCATGACATAAAGAACTTGGGAACTTTTAGGGGAGCCTGAATATCATGACATAAAGAACTTGGGAACTTTAGGAGCCTACCATGATTCCTTCATTGGGAAGAATAGGATTATTCAGAGGGAAACCCCGATAACTCTATGTGGAAGACTTCCCATGTACCTATGAGTGCTCATGGAACTTCAATAAAGTCATAATTTGAAGTTATTAAATTTATTGAGAAAACACCCCATTTTCTATGTTACTTGGAAAAACCTTGGATTGAAGGAGAACATGCTAGAAGGAAAGATGAAGAAGTCTTAGAACAAAGGAATCAAGAGTTGAAAGATTTCATGACTAGGGTGATCGGGGCTAATACTTGATTGAAGAACAGAGAACCTGGCAAAGCTATTTAAAGTTTAGACTTGATGTCGTATGGAAGAACACTAGAAGACCTGGCACCATTCCGTATACAGATGAATTATTACCCTTTATTTCTAGGAAGGAATCCCACCAACACAAAGTTAGTCTACCAAAAGAAGATAAGAGAATCATAATGGAAAAAAAGAATACCCAGACGTAATCTCATTGGAAGAAGCAACCAAAACCTGCGTAAGAAGAGAGTTAAGATAAAAAAGTTACCGGCGACTCCAGAGGGAAATTTGTAGAAGGAAAATTTGCAAATTGGAACTTTGTCGATATCAGAATTAAGGCCACATGGTACTTCGCCACGGCAAAGCTATATGACCGCTGGGGAAACAATATAACCATTAGATCGATGACTCGAAAGGCATTTATGTTCAGAAAGATCGCCACCGCATCGCTGGGACCGCGCTTACAACGTATAGAACATAGTTAGTGAAGGTTTCTCACCCGTTGCAAGTAAGAGATCTATTGCCAAGTTATCTATTTATCCCATCATGCCACGACCGAGAACACCCTTTACCAATCGCGGACTATCCGGATCCCACATAATAGTTGCTAATTTCACAATAACGATCATCGCGGGAAGCATTGCCATCAACTCGCTGCATTGAGCAGCTACTCTTTGAACCTGAGATATTCAACCACAAGCATGTATGTTCGAAGAACTTAGTGCACTCAAGAGTCCGGTGGAAGGAAGTACCCCATCTAATCTTCATGACTAAGATTCATGTCCGAAGAGTGATATGTAGTGCCAAGTGTCGCCGATGAGGATGCAAGCCCGTCACGCCAAACCATCCCAAATCCATTAGCGTAAAAGGAACCAAACACGATGACCTAGAAAATGCTGTCGATCCCACCATATTGTTCGAGTACATCTCACCGCCACAAGAGTCGAGATAGGGTGCCAAGAGATTTTGAGTACTCCATGAGTTACTGCACTTCCTCCCCAAGGGGATACACGTAGTTCGAGCACAATAGGACAAGATCACAACATTGAATTTCAACGACTTCAACTTAGATCGAAAGAACTATAATATGCTCTCCCCATATAAATACCGACTAGGATGAAGGGGAAGAAATCAAAGATAATCCCCATCCATGGACGATGAACCTCAAGAGTCCACCCCGTTAAATGTAATGAAAATACCTCACTTTGGAAGACAACTGTGAAGTCAACTTTGTGTCAAGATACCTTTCATGTTAACATGGTGGTTAATTATGGATAGACCGTCGTATCACATTCGATCCGACATTGATTCATAGGATCACCGGATTAAGAATGAAAGGACCCCAATCTGCATGAGTTCTATCTAGGAAAGCTCTACTACATCAATGACCCACAAAACATCAAGGGATACATACCGACTATGTTGGACGAGGCTGCTGCTGGTAAATTCCATCCGTAATGGCATGCGCGCTTCTAGCCCGCCTAATAGCTAGAAAATTTAGTAAGGAATAACCAACCTACGTAGGTCACCGGATTTATTGTTGACCTCGTAGGGAAGTGCATGGAGGGACTACAGATGAACTGGTGAAGTACCTAGTTAATCAACTAGAACTAGATTGTCGTGACCACAGGATCGGCTACGAAGTTTCAATTTCATCGGCTCCTCGATCCTTGCCACTTTTAATGCTTTGGGAGATCCTTAAGGTGCAAATTTTTGATATTGAACCATTCGACACTTATTTCGGGTTCACCACACTTTGGTATTCGAGTGGTATGAATAAACAGTGGCAGTCGAACACTGCTTTTCACACATATTACCTTTAGATGAAGAGAGAAATCGAAGATGAACCTCCTCGCTACATGACCTCAACACCCTATAGAGGTTCCCAACCCGATGAAGTCTCCTCGTAAGCATCGGCTGACTTCATAATTCTACAATGTGTGAGTCGATGAACATAAGGAACATCTTCGGCCATACTATAAACTCACAAAAGAGGACCTTGAGGAAATCACTAAGGACTGGTCGACAACCCTCCTTATTCCATCAAACCCTACGCGACATGTTTGACCCTCGATAGCCCGTAGACCATGTAACAAAGAACATGACAATAATAATCGACCCAACAAAATGGAGAATTTAAGAGGTCCACCATTTAAGCGAACGCTCAGGAAAGATCGCCAAGACACCACCAAGGGGTGATGAAGAAATAGAAGAGATAAATGGAAAAAGGAGCTGAACATAAGCAAGGCAAATCAACAATCACTAGACAAGTATTGACCAAGAAGAGGGAAGGTTTTCCCCAAACCTTCTCTCTAAAGAAATCGAAAGGCACCATGACCAAGATGAATAATCAGGTCTACCACCATGATCTTTGACTTCATCATAGCAACCCTAAACTATGCTTTGTTGGAAATTGTGGAGAAACAAGAAGCTAAGAAGGAAGAAATTTATGACAGAATCGAAGTTGAACTCCGAGAGGTACAATAGGCCCTTCAATCCAAACACACAGTATCCATTGTGCCCCCACCATCAGAAGAACCTGAGTTGGGAGATGATCCAGCCCAACCTCACGAATTACTGATGTACCGAAGATCACCCCATCGCGGCTCGGAAAAATTTTATCACACCCGCCCTTAAAGCCGCTGCAAGGCATAATATTAGAACAACACAGAGTTGCAGAAAATGATAAGGTTTCTCCGTGCAAAAGCTCTAAGAAGAGAGCCCGTGATGCAACAGCAGTTACTATGAAAGCAACTCAAAGTCGAAAGAAATAACGCATTCCACCAAGTGACAAGACTAGAATCCACAGAGGACCGGGTCACACATCAAGTAGAGCATCTCACTGCTTTCATCCAATAACAAATACAACAAATGAATAGAATAATTTAGATCTCCTCAAGACCATAACCGAAATCCCAGGATGTAAGGGATCAAAGAGAAGTAACCGTCAAGCCGCTATTGAAAAGAATCCCTTCAAAGACATTAGCATGGAATGCAAGCAACTGAAAGTGATCACAATGCCTTAATGCATGAGCAACTCAAACGAGAACTGCACTGGAAGGAACTGGACAAATACATGTGCACAGTTCCTATTCCATTGTGGGAGCAGTTCAGGCGATCCCAAGAGCAAACGCATCCAAACAAGTCCACACTCATCTCGCATACCGCCATGCAAGTAACTCGTGAGTATTCCATCCCCGACAGGATGAGTCTTACCAAATTTTCACATAGTTTGAAGGCCGAGGAGCAGAACTAAAGCAAGTAGTCACTACAATTGAAATGTTCTAGATGGACTCACAACAGCAAGCCATCCAAGAGTTCGGTGAACATGAGGCCATGGAAAAAAAACAAGTCGAAGCAGCTTGAGCCAAGTCTAAATATTTTGAATTAGAACTAATCAGATTAGAGCGGACTCAAGACGAGCTCATAGGTGAGTGTTGGGACCCGCTGGCCCTGACCAAGTTTCTTGGTGACTTTGTCATGTTTTGACCTATTTCTTGGGACTCTCGGCGTCAGTCAAGGTGGAGTACTAAGACCTAAGCAGTAGATCGTGGGATCTCAGCCCCTTTAGCCCTTTTGGGGAATTGGGATTATGTAATGGGTATGGGATGCTGGACCCGCTGGTTTACCCATGTTTAGCCTATTTTGTAAAGTATAAAATAAGTATCTAAGCGATGTAAGAAAAGAGAAGAGACCTAGTAGGTCAATGCTATAGTGGTCGGATCTATGTGATCAATAGTGGTAAGTTCTTTGTGCATACTATGAGGCTTGCAAGGTTAGTGCAAGTAGCTGTAAGAGACCGTGTGAAGGCTTTTTTCTATGACCTAGCTCGGGGAAGGAAGGAGGATCCGGCAGGCACAGATATTTTGTCCTCTGCAGAGTAGAACTTGGATGCTATGTGCCCGTAAGAAGATTAACCAAAGATAATAAAAGAATATTTGGACGTATCCCCAGGGTGGGGTGGAACCACATACATGCTGTGTTTCCATGCTTTGTGTGATGTATTGATGGTTTACTTGCTTTGGGGTGCTTTAACATGATCTTTGATGCTTAGTGCTTAAATAATATATATGGATGTTAGATCTGACCTATATGTATGTGTTTAGTGCTTGAATCTATTGGATCAGTGTGAATGATGCGATGTTCTTTTCTATCTGCGCAGTATTTATTTGTTGAATATTGATGAACTGTCGTTGCTAAGTGGTCTGTTAAGTGTTATAATCACATATCTTGTCCAATCCAGGTTGTATTTAGGTCCCAACCACCCCTCGCCTCTACCTCGTGTGTTGGATATCGAGAGGGGTGAACTCAAGTATATTAGCGTATCTATAACTCTTTCTCAAAAATAACCCAAGTAAGTTATCAATGTAGAATTATTATCCAATAATGAGACATAAGAAATGAACAATCACACACATACACAGTACACCATTTTTTTACATAGAAACCCAAATTGAGAGAAAACCACAGAATGCTTTATCTTATATGTATTGAAGAATTACATTCATTGGAAGCACCAAATTCCTTTGTTTTCCTGCTGCAACTAGAAGGAGGCTCCAACCCCCTAGTTTCTTAGGCTACAACTTGAGGGAAGCTCCAAATCCCCAATTCTCTGGCTAGAACCAGAAGGAGGCTACAACCCCCTATGTTCTTCGGCTACAACCGGAAGGTGGATACAACCACCTATTCTTTCCTTATCCAATCGCCCTGAAGTAGAAGTAGAATGATGGAACCACTGTCACACTATCACTATGAGATATACCACTATAAAAATGTACCAATAAACCTAAACCATGCATCAACCATGCATCAACCTGTACCTCAACCTGTAATCAACCTGTACCATAAACAAGTGCATCAACCATGCACCAACCTATACCAAACAATCTGTAATCAAACTGTACCATAAAAAAGTGAAACCAACCATGTACCAATCGTGTGTCAAGTACTCATCAACTATTACTCATCAATATGTACCAACATCATCAACTATACACCTCATGTATGTGCCAACTCATCAACTACTTGTCTCAACTATGTACCCAACTTGTACCTCAACCAAAAGCCCTCATCAATTTCATCATCCAAATGTGATTTGTAACTCTGTAATAGACCTGGTGTATATGATCACATACCTTCAAACCTTCCTTAACTTTAACAATAAGAGGCTAGCATTTTCATCAAACATTTCTTTATTCTCACAAGACTAGTTTTGGATTAGTCAACAACCCTAACTTGAAATAATCATAATTTTGTACCTGTAATGAATAAATATATGAAACCTATATACAATGTTATTCAGTGTGTTTTATGCAATTCCTCTAGGTTTCACTACTTGGAAGCTCTCAGAAAAGGAGTTATGGAAAAAATGGCACACCTTGTTGAATTCTGGCTTATTTTAGAGAGCGACCTTGTAGATCGTACCCCACATGGAATATTTGTTGAATTGATCTAAAACTATTACACAACATACTAAAGACTATAATATAACCAAAAAATGTTGTGTTAATGAATTTGGATCTGGTATGAAGAAGTTATGACGTTTTTACCTGAAATGCCTGTTTTTGACTAGTTTCAGGACTAACCACAAACCCTATTTTCCACGGAGTGTAACTCCAAAAATAAAATGACCCACAAGATGAATTTTTTACCACAGGTACTTGGATATGTTTCCTCAATTTCATAGCAATTTCATAGCAATTTCATAGTCTGAATCATTCTATAAAAAAAGTTATTGCGAAAATGGTGAGATGACCTGAAAAAAACATACCTTAGAAAGCATCATCAAAAGAATTTATCCTTCCTTGAATTCCGACTTTCTTTTCTTCACTTTCCTCAGAAATTCAGCTTATATTTCCTTTGGTTACCTCATAAACCTATAGGTATTCAATATTCTCAAGTGTGTCTTAAATGAGAGAGCCTTGCCTCTTATTTATACTCTCCAAGTAGCTTCCTTAAAAACATCTTCTAGGTCACTTTGCCCACTTCCTTATTTTAGAGTTAACCCACTTCTAATTTCTCCATTAAATTTATTATTGAATTAATTTATTTTGTATTCATTTTGATTTATATTACACTCATCACTTCACTTTATTATTTAACTTTTAAAATCTCTTAAACCACTTTGACTACTTTGACCTTTTGGGGCTTCTAGATGACATGTGAGCGTCCTCCAACTTCGTAAGTCCATAACTCTTAAACCTTGAGGAGTTATGTCACGTTCCACATATCACCGGAAATGGAATGACAAGAACTATCCATCTAGGATAGTTTCACTGAAAAATTCATTGGCATTCATCTCATTATTCCATAAATAATCATGGGTTCTCTGACCATACTTCTAGGATAACACAATCCACAAAGCATCTTCTTGTGAGGGATTTCACCGTAAGGGGACCACTTTGGAGTTCATCCATTTCTACTTGTTATCAACCATGAAAATAAAATAGCGAGTCATATTTATATCAAACAATCTTGGGTCCATTACCCAACCTTTGTGCTATGGGGATTTCTTCAAGGGTTGACATCAATGACAACCAACCTTAATCAACAATATCCTCCTTTGGCATTGATGGAAACACTCTGATGCAATACTGAAATCATATCATATCACTCATGCTCTCCCTAGAACCATGCCTCTTTCATCTGTATCTGATAAAGCTTCTCCCCCTGGAACCATGCCTCTGTCCTCTGCATATGATAAATCTCTCCCCGTGGAACCATGCCTTTGTCCTCTGCTTCTGTCCTCTGCATATGATAAATCTCTCCCCATTTGTCATCAATGGAAAATGTATCTTTCCATCCAGGGCTTCTCCCCCTGATTGAACTGTCCTCTTATGGTGCTTCCTCATGTAAATCTAAGACATATAAGATAAGAATTCAAAAATCATTCAGTTTGGAGTAGAAATAACTTCGAGTTTCTGGCGAAGATATTCAAAGGATTCCCGTGGAAGTGGTTTTGTGAAGATGTCTACCACTTGTTCTTTTGTGCCCACATACTCCACTCTGATGTTATTTTTTGCAACTTGATCCCATAGAAAGTGATACTTTATTGGAATGTTCTTCATCTTAGAGTGTATCACCAGGTTCTTCGAGATACTGATTGCTCTTGTATTATCACAATAGATTGGAATGGGCTCATGATACTCAACCTGTATATCTGTCAGAGTTTGTTTCATCCAAAGAACCTGTGTACAACATGATGCTGTTGCAATATACTCTTCCTCAGTTGTAGATAAAGATACTGATGATTGTTTCTTGATTAGCCATGATACTAAACACTCACCCAAGTAGAATGTTGCTCCACTGGTGCTTCATCGGTCATCAATACAACCTGCCCAATCTGCATTTGTGTAGGCAATAAGTGATAGATGCTTTCCTTTTGGATACCATAATCCAAACTCTTCTGTTTCTTTGAGATATATGAAAATCCTCTGAACTGCTAACACATGTGACTCCTTTGGTGCTGCTTGAAATCATGCCACCTGTCCAACTTCCTGCATTACATCTGGTCTAGATGTTGTCACATATAGTAGGCTGCCAATCATTGACCTGTATTTCCTCTAATCTATAGACTTCAAATCATCATCTTTGCTCAACTTGCAACTGGTTTGCAATCTTCCATTCCGAACCTCTTTAGCATTTCTTTGATATGCTTGGTTTGAGAAATAAAGATTCCTTGGTTTCTTTGACGTATCTGAAGTCCCAAAAAGAAGGATATTTCTCCAAGTAACGAAATTTCAAATTCATTTTGCATATCTTTTGCAAATTTATGGCTTAACCTTGTTGGGTATGTGTTATATTCTTTTCATGTGTGTGTGTGGGCGCGTCAGGTTTGACAACTGCGTCTGACGATCCCTCGCACTAGTTGCGTCTGATGATCCCTCGTATTTTGCTATTTTTAGCGGTTTTGTAAATTAATCCTAGATTAAGGGATTAGGGTTTTGGTATCTACGGAATACCTAAAAACATTGTATATATTGTATGGTGAATGGTGAAATTTGATATAATGAATATAAGAAAGGTTTTCCTGGTTGAGGGTTTCTGGTATAAAATCTCTGTGTACTCTGTGTATGAGCCATTGATTAATTTCTATCTTGCTTAAGAATCTATATGCATTGCTTTACTTCATAGGTTTAAAAATTACAT
>SNQJ01S0126383.1:26358-36860 GCA_010110895.2 Picea sitchensis
ATGTGGTTTCCTGAGGAGTCTACCCGGAAGTTTTCTGTACTTTGGACCCTTACTGTATATGTTTCTAGAAACTCATTTTCAGCCGTTTCTAGTTTCCAGTTTCCAGTTTCTAGTTACCAATACTTGGGGATTTAGAATGAGCAAAATATATTATGTAAAGTGACTTTGTCAGCTATTACAGGAAGCCAAAGGCAATCTGATTGGGATACCAATGGAATACTTGTAGACTGGAACAGTTTGGGATGGTGCCCCTTATCCTACTCATATTTATTCAGTAATGGAACTGTTCTTGTAAAGCAAGTTTGTAATCTATTACAGGAAAACCCATTTCCAGTTTCTAGTTAGTAAGTTACCAATACTTGGGGATTTAGAATGAACAAAATTGTCAAAATATATTCTGTAAAGTGACTTTGTCAGCTATTACAGGAAGCTGAAGGCAATCTGATTGGATACCAATGGAATACTTGTAGACTGGAACAGTTTGGGATGGTGTCCCTTATCCTACTCATATTTATTCAGTAATGTAACTCTTCATGTAAAACGAGTTTGCAGGAAGGCAATCTGACCAGGATACCAATGGAATACTTGTTGACTGGAAAAGATTGGGATGCTGTCCTTTATTCTACTCATATTTATTCAGTAACGAAACTATTCACAAAATACTTTTAAGTTTCATTGTGCCTTCTTTGTATCCTCTTCTACATTGTACCTGACATTTTCTTAACAGTAATCAAGTGCCATAAATGCAGAATGTGTTTCTTTGTTTTAAACAATTAATACACAACCAAGAAATTTTGCAAGAAAACATGAGCATCTAGCAAAATGACTTTGGTAGTCAAGTTTCTCCAGCTCTTGCTACCCCACAAAAATGATGAGTTTGTTAGAGCATAGCATATTTTTTCATTCTCAGCCCTCTATAATTAGAATCTTTTTTTTTCCTGGTAACATATCCCGGGGGAAACCTCCTTGGCACTTACCCTCATTCTGAGGATGGTACCTAGGGTAAACCCTGGATTCTTTAGGGCACAAGGCCAGGTCAACAACTCATGGATAGATAATATATAACTCATCAACAATCAGCTCTCTAAGAGCAACGTGTCAAAAAGCGGGATTTGAACCTGGATGAGGAGGGCAACAATTTTCTTCACAACCACTCGAGCTACACCCAATTGACATATATAATTAGAATCTATAGACATGTGGATGAAAAATTGGTGTTAATTTCAGATCCTAAGAGTAAAAAGGTGCGCATAAGACAAAGTTTAATAAATACTATTCTATCTCCAGTTTGAATGTTTATGGCACTAGAAATTAACAATCAGTTATTTCTGGTGAAAAGATACAAGGGAAGAAGTAGTATTGAAATCCTAGTATTCATTTTCTTGGTGATTCTTTATCATGGAGGTTAAAAGAAAATGATCAGTTTTTATTTATTTCTAATGAAAAGATACAAGGGATGATGTGGTATTGAAAGCCTAGTATTCATTTTCTCGGCGATCTTTTTATCATGGAGGTTAAAAGAAAATGACCAGATATTATTTAATAGGAATTCTTGTTGATGCATTTGCTGCAGCGATTCTTGTAGTAGTTCTTGGTGTTTGTACTAATTGATTCATCGGGATGCTATTATAGGGTGTCTTGACAGAGGCGATGCCAATATCTATTCTTATGTTTAGCTTATTTCTGGTGAGAAAGGCATTATACATGCTTTGTAAATGTTGGTACAGCTGATCTGAGTGTGGCATGCTTGATAGACTATGTTTTTTGCAAATTGTTCTCAATGGAAATACTATGCTCAAAATAAATTTTCAGTCAATGCTAGTGAGACCACTTGTAGCTGAAATAAGAATTGCTAAAAATCAGGCTGCTTCTTAAGAGGGTCTCCTGAGTCCTAACTCCTAACATACAAAAGATTATACTTTGAAAATTAGGAAACCTGAATCTTGTCCAAATCTTACATGGCTATATGAATCTTTCACATATACACAAAACATTGACATAGGCAGCGAATGAAACTCAATATGAAATTTAAAACACAACACACAAGGTCTGGAAAGGAATCTGAAATCCTAATCCTCCATGGCATTGTTAGAACATCTCACATCCAACTGTTTTCTAAGGACTGTAATTCAAGAAAACCAATTATTCAAATTCACATAACTGAACTGAATGAAGTAGAGTTTGACCTTAGATTATGGAATCTGGATCATCAGAATGGCTAAATACTTATGTGGGAAAGGAGAACTAAGGTTTGGAAGTCCTTGCAGGTAGTGAACGCAATGCACTGAAATTGACTCATGACGGGGTTGACGTGATGGGAGAGCGGTTAGCTGTTGAGGTCAGATTCTACCATTGATTGATATACTTGCCTTTCTTGTGCATATTGCATTGATGTTTACATAGTCCTATCCCTCGGGCCTCATCCGTGTGATGTTTTGTTTTAACATTGCAGATTCACTAATTTATTTCTACAATAGTGAGCAGGTTGTTGCCCAAAGGGGTTGGATCCATTGGTGAGGAGTGATAAGTTTTTCACCAGTGGGCAAGGTTCAATTTTTATGAGGCCTTTTTTTGGAACCATGGTCCCCTTGAGGTAGTCGTTGAATATGTGGTTACACCTAGAGAGATTATATTAAATGATCTTGTGATTGGTGCACACATAAGTGGATCAATGCCCACCCCCATGCCCTTTAAATTTAAAAGCCCAAGGGGTCAGCTAAACTAGTTGTTGGGCATTTGGTTAGTTCCATGCCAGCAGGTGCCCAGCTCGAATCCCCCTTGGGTTAGGTGCACTAAAATATGTTGACAGGTTTAGTAGCGATGCAATCCATGAATATGGGGAAGTCTCCCTTGGGTTTCCCCATGAGGTTTTCCATGGAAAAAATAGTGAGCAGGTTGTCAGAGTTGAATTCTGATAAGAGATTATTGTCAATTGTGCTGAAGGACCTGGCTGTTTTAGCTTCAATTATTATTGAGAGACTAGATTCTATGCATTGACCTTTGATCTTTGTTCCCAACTGCAGGTACTGGAAGCAATAACTCGTAACCCTGGAGTTAAAAAGATTTCATTCATTGCTCACTCACTTGGTGGCTTGGTAGCAAGATACGCAATTGGTAGACTATATGAGCCACCTTCAACTGGTGAAATTGCAGGAGAAAACGGTAGGGAGTTGATGGATGTTGACTTAATTGACTACCGTGAAGAGCAATCAAGAGGCAAAATTGCTGGGTTGGAACCAGTCAACTTTGTTACTGTTGCGACACCTCACCTGGGTTGTAAAGGAAAAAATCAGGTAACTATATTTTTATAGTCCTCAATTAAGTCCACCTACTCTAATATGTCCTCATTTGCATTGTTTTTAGAAATATCTTCAACCCAATAACGTACCTCTTTTAGTTTGTCTTGGCATTAGGGAAATATATTTTTTGTGTTTCATTGTGAAGACAATTGATGATGTAGAAAATTCCTCCCTTGTTAGTGAATTTCAAAATCTGTCAAGATATTCCATGTTTTTCATTGACATTCTTCTTTTCAGTTACATAAACCTAATTTAATCATCTGCATATCCAGTTTCTTTCATGAACAATTCTGGCAGTTCATTTTGTTCTCCAAGGTATTTCAAGCATAGTATGCTCACAATCTTTAGGCAAATAATATTCATAATGTTTGGTCTGGTAATTTGCACTTCACCATATTTTTGGATAGCAAACACCTTCACGCCATGTTTCCCTTTGTGTATATGCAGGTCTATACATATGCAGGCATAGATACCTGCACACACACATATATCATGTACACACAAATACAAAATTGTGTATATGCATAAAAGAAAGATATATTGTAAGCTAGAAGTGATGATTCATTAACAAAGATGCCAGATATTATGTGCATTATCCTAGTATGTTAAATTTTGTAGATCATATTCTTTGGAGAGAGCTAGAGAGGGAGGGAGGGAGATATCGAGGGTTGTCTTATTTCATATGAAAACCATATGTCAATCAAGGATACCTTTTGTGAAGACTGAACTCATATTCTATTGTCAATAAAATTACCTCCTAATAAAAACTGAATAATTTATCAAGTAATAAATCGCTTTGCATATTTTTGAGGCATGTATTTTGCAAGATACATCTTCTGGGACCATGTACTTCAAACCGTTGATATTTTTTCCTTTGCAGCTTCCGATGCTTTGGGGTGTTACTCTCTTCGAAAAAATTGTGTGTTTAGGTGCTCATTTGGCTGTTGGGAGATCAGGTCGCCACCTCTTTCTCACGGACAATGATGAGGGGAAATTGCCACTGCTTCGTCGCATGGTGAATGATTGTGGTGATCTTTTTTTCATGTGTGTCTTCTTTTTCATTCTCTTTTGCAGTCTATTATGTAGCTTGAAGTATATTTTCACTATCTATTGACAATTTCGAATGTTAACATTTCATTTTGCGAAAATCTTTATGATTTATCTTTGAATTTTCTATGAAAAGTGATTTTCAATGCATCGTTTCTGTGAATGCAGCTCTGCTTTGCGGGCATTCAAACGCCGAGTTGCCTATTCAAATGTGGTCTATGATCGTATCTTATGTTGCACTAATGCTTTATTCACCCTTTGAAATCAGTTTAACTATAAACTAATTACTTTTTCAAATCCGTTTAGCTGTTTTAATTCATTTTGGATTATTATCTTGCCCCTTAACTTGTTACAAAGAAATAGTAGGTTGGAGAACCTCTTCAATTAGACGTGAAAGTGAGTTGCCACAGGTATCACTCTTTTTTTTGTTGAACATTTTCTCGCTGTTTTCATTCCATCTAGATCTATATTAGTTGCCACCTACATGATTAACTAATTGTAATTTAACATTCTCAGTTGCAATCTCCCTCATTCTATCTAGAGTTATATATTAGTTGCCACATACATGATTAACTTATTGTAATTTAGCGATCTCAGTTGCAGTATCCTCCCTTGGATAACAGATATCCACATATTGTAAATGTGGAAAATGAGAATGATGATTTTCATGGGCCAAGAGCAGCTACTTCAAATCAATGCTATACAGATCCAGAAGAAGGTTTGTTTCTCTAGTTTGGTGAACAAATTTGATAATCACTAGGGCAACCACATTGTTTTCTATGAAGGATTTTGATGATATTTTGTTTCTCTCTTTGGGCACTTGTTCTAGAATTAGAGCTATCATTATAGATAATTGAGTTAATACATCATCTTCTACTAATTGTTTCAAAACACCTTTTTATTTAAGTGTTATCATTGTCTATCATCTTATCTTTAATTATCATAATTTTTGTCTTTGTATGTTTTATTTCAGTGTTTTAGAGATTTTATAGTATTATTTTTAATCAAACATGTTGATCTAAGTTGTTTACCATGAAAGGCCTTCACAGTTTTCTTCTCTTCATAATTTGCCTTTTACCGTCTAGCCACCTTTCACTTCTTTCTATGAAGTTTCTTTGAGTAAGACCCCAGAGGTTGGGGGCTGCGCCATTTAACACAGACTTCCTTCAGCTTAGGTGCTAGTTCCAAGGGGTATCCAGTCCACCAAATTTGCTTGGGACTTGCACCCAACCTCATTCTTTTTTGACATGCCATTTTGGTTGGGGTAGATCAGAATGAGAGTGAAACCTTAGTCTATGGTTTAATACTCCCTTAACTTGACTAGTGAACCAAGGTCCCATTGGCGTTTTATTGTCAATTGATGGATGATGTGAGGAGATTGATAAAAAAATTTAAGATGGCATTTGGAGGACACTACCTATAACATTCATTAAAAACAGAATTTGGGAAAGAGTTTGGGGTAATTGGCTCCAATTTCTCATAATTGATTATGTTCAATTGACAATCCACTTGTGCCATTAAAACACACCTAATTGTGGGTTCATTATATTCGATGAAAAGTTATGATCCATAGGAAAACTAGTCATAAATCTGTGTCACACACACACACACATCATAATCATGTCATGAATATGTATTTTATCTATAGCCACCATGTGAACATTGATTTCCTGAGGTAGGGAAAGAGTATTGGCAATGAAATAGAATAAGCAGAGAATGTCTGTGCATGAATTGAATAATAAGAGAGCTGAATAGCAATAACTTTCAGAAAATGGAGAATGGCATTATGGTTTCATACAACATAGCAATCTATTTACATTTGTACTTGTAATCAATAGAATGGACGTATGAAGTGAGACAATAAGGCTTCCATTTGTGATGACCACTCAATTTGAGTGAGGAGGTGCCCTCATACATTTATGACAATTGGAAGTGTTACCTCTCAGACCTGTACTCAAAGATATTCAAGCCCTTGAACGAAGTGCAACCTAGAGGCACTTAGGAAGGCTGTCCACTGTCACCACATCAACTCTTCCTCTCACTTTAGGCCGGTTCTTCTTTGGCACAAGGGGGTAAACCCTAGAAACAAGTTTATGATATTCTTATAATTTAAGTGATGGTGAATTGCCAAGACCAATGCCTATCCAAGGGGGTGATGGAGTCAGGATCAACAATCAAGTGGGTTTGAACAGTATGAAGGATGTGTCGTCCGTAGGCCGTTTCAAACATGCTCTAACTGACTACATGAATCTATTTCAATACATAAGGAGGGCTCTTCCAAAGATGCTGTTCACAACAAGTACAAGATCAGCCAAGTAATAACGTGCAACCATGAATAATTAAAGGTAAGCCACACATGAAACCATAAAAGTAGACAAAAGTAGGAGGCCTTCTTTATAGAATGAACATACAACAATACATCATTCTTTAATTGTGATTTCACCAAAAGATCAAGAGGGCCTTAAAAGTGCCACACTTAACCTTCAACCCTAGCTAAGGGAGGCTGCAAAACAGAGTGAACAGCCCTAACCGAGACATTACAGCAGCAAATATCCTTCAACAAACTCAATGGTTAAATCAAGATGAAGGGAGGGTGTCATCTCAACCCTAACATCCTCTATTGGAGCACAAATACCCTTTTACAAAGATTGTTCTAGTAGGTTTGTACCAGTAATTTCCATCCATCAAATCAATCCAAGAAAATAGAAAAAAAGATGATTAACCTCACATTGAAATGCCCCTTAACTTTTTCCTCAAAAGATCTTCAACTAAGCTAGGAGGGGATCTCCCATGACTCCAACCATGCCCTTTGTAAATGGATGTCTATATTTATATCACGCCATGTTGAATTAAATCATAATAAATTAGAGCCAAAACCCTAGAAGTAGGGTGCTCCTCTTTAGAGTGCTTTATAAGGTTTGGCTCCACAAATTGACATGTGTCAATCTCTTCTTTTTGCTAACTCCAAATATGTGAATCACCCCTCGAACTATGTGAAACTCCCCATGATAACCCTTTAAATGCCCTCTTGAGTGAGGCGTCCTCCTTTTATGGCCTAGATCCATGTTTAAGCAACCAAAATACTCCTCTTTTTTACCCTTAGAGTGGAGTGCTGCTCTCTAAGTGACCTTCCTTGACCATTCAAAGACTTCTATTGCCATGCGGCACCACTTTGAGCTAGGGCGTTCTTTTGTACCGTTTCCTTTGCCACATGTCATGTTCTTCAAGTGGGACGTTTTACTCCTCTTGCCTTTGAATGTGTGCAAAGGGTCCATAATGTTGAATTATTGTAACTACAAAGAGTATTCTATTTATTATTGAGTTATTATTCATCAGATCAATCCCCTTTTGTGGATTGATCATGTCGGGCTTTGTACTTGACCAAATCCCCTTTTGTGGATTTGTCAAACCCTAATTATATTATGCTAATTAAGAAGTTGACCCCTAGNCCGTTTCCTTTGCCACATGTCATGTTCTTCAAGTGGGACGTTTTACTCCTCTTGCCTTTGAATGTGTGCAAAGGGTCCATAATGTTGAATTATTGTAACTACAAAGAGTATTCTATTTATTATTGAGTTATTATTCATCAGATGAATCCCCTTTTGTGGATTGATCATGCCGGGCTTTGTACTTGACCAAATCCCCTTTTGTGGATTTGTCAAACCCTAATTATATTATGCTAATTAAGAAGTTGACCCCTAGGCCTAAATTAAGTGGTTTTAACCATGAAGAAGAGAAGTCGGCCCTGCCAAGTGAAGAGACACCTTTCCAGCGCCTGCCAGCTAGTATAAATAAAGGAGGCTAACGCCTCATTTGTTCACTCACTCATTCACTCATCAAGTGTGCAAGTTTGGAGAACTGCAGTTGGGAGAAGAAGGAAGAGAGAGGCACATTGCTCAGTGTTGGATATTCTCGAGTGTTTTGGTTTATTGTCTTGGCATTGTATTGGCTATCTATATTAAGGAAGTTTTTGCTGGGTTTTCTCCCCCATGAGGGTTTCCCAGGATAAATGCTGTGTATCTTGTGATTGTGTTTCTCTCAGTGATCCTATCTATGCTATTGTTATCTAGTAAATTGAAAAGAAACTTAATAGCCGCTCTAAAATTAACATGGTTTCAGAGCTAAATTGAAGAGAGCACCTTTCACTGGATAAACAAAAACGTCACTCTTGTCGTACAAGAAAATTAGGGCTTTTTATTGGAGAGGAATTCCAGCCTAAAATTCATCAAGGAAGTGCACCCTAACCTAGCGAACTCATTGGCAGCTTGAGCGCACTTTTCCAGTGGATATAACTCTCGGAAAGTGAAATCCTAGTTTTCACTGGTATTAGAGAACCAAAACCAGTACTAGAAGTACTAGTCCAGATTTTCGCAGGTCAAATTTGAAAGGGTAAAATTTGGATTTTTTGAAATTTGACTACACCAGCCTACTCGCCTCAGTCAAGCGCACCTCTCGGTAAGTTCATATTTAATTTTTGAGCACTTTCATTTTTTCGTCATTTTCCCAGCTCCAGGTCAAGATGTCTGCAAGCATCAAGCTTGTTGATAAGTTAGAAGGTGTGGATAACTTCCATGCCTGGAAGTATAGGATTGCACTCATTCTTGAAGAGAATGATCTTTCAAGATTTATCAAGGAAAATGTACCAAAACCCACAGATGTTACAACTAAAGCAAAGCACCAGAAGGATATGGTTAGGGGCCAAAAGAATCATTGCAGACTCTATTAAAGATCACTTGATCCCTCAAGTGGTCTCCAAGAATACTCCAAAAGAAATGTTTGATGCCCTAACCAGGATGTATGAAGGAAAGAATATCAACCGGAAGATGAATCTAAAAAACCAACTCAAGAATACAAAGATGCAGAAAGGAGAATTCGTACATGACTACTTCTCTAGGGTTTCTCAATTTAAGGAACAACTAGAAGCAATTGGAGACAAATTGGATGAAGATGAACTCATCTTAACAACTCTTAATGGTCTCACAAGACCTTGGGATGCCTTCATCCAAACTATTTGTGCCAGAAAGGAAAAACTACATTTTGACAGTCTTTGGGAAGAATGTGTCCAAGAAGAAGCAAGAGTAGCTAACCGAGAAGCAGTACTTTCAAGGGATGAAGATCAAGCCCTAGTTGCTCATGCTAAAGGAGGAAAGAAAAGGTCTTATTTCAAGGAGACCCACCTACATGAGGAATCTCATTCCCTAGAGAGATTCAATCATTCTCATAAAGAATCTCACCCTCCAGGAGATTTCATAAGTTTCAGAAAGGTCAAAGAAGAGAAAAGGACTTCTCATCCTACCAATGTTACCATTGTGACAAGATGGGACATATTGCTCAGAATTGTCCAGCTAGAAGAGAAAAATACAAGAAGAGAAACAAAAGGCACCATGCCCATGTAGTTGAAGATGAAGAGCCACCCACGAAGATGTTTAAAGAAAAGATTGAAGACTATGTCTTAATCTCTGCCCTCTCAGGATCAATATCACATGGAGAGGATACTTGGCTCATAGATAGTGGTGCTTCAAAGCACATGACAGGTCAAAGAGACATTCTCTCTAGCCTTACCGAAAAGAACCTTCCCCAAAAAGTTACACTTGGAGATGATTACCAGTACCCTATCAAAGGAGTGGGAGAGTCCAATTACAAACTCGATTCAGGGACCCCAATGAAGATGAAGGATGTACTATATGTACCAGGTTTGACAAAGAACTTGATTTCTATCTCAGCTTTAGATACGAAAGGCTTTAGAGTTGCATTCATAGATGGTGAAGTCCTCATGTGGCCTAAAGGCAAAACCATAGAAGATGCAATTGTTATTGGAACATAAGAAGGTGGCCTGTATAAATTAAAAGGTCACTCAAAAGCAGCCTTGACACACTCCATAGAGAGTCCATGTGAACTTTGGCATATAAGACTAGCTCACATCAACCACAAAGCATTACCATATGTGAGCAAGGCAGTTACAGGTCTACCAGGATTCAAGGTTGACCATGAAGGTGTGTGCAATGGATGTGCACAAGGAAAGAACATCAAGAACCCTTTCCCGAAGAGCGACAGTAAAGTAGGAGTCTTAGAGCTCATCCACTCAGATGTATGTGGCCCAATACCATCCACCTCCATTAGTGGGTATGTATACTATGTATCATTTATTGATGACTA